>JAOVYU010000001.1:22343765-22353884 GCA_025674565.1 Synodontis membranacea | reverse complement strand
TTTTCATCGACTAAAACTAGACGAAAATAGTCGTGGATAATTCTGACTAAAATAAGACTAAAATTCTCAGACTTTTAATTGACTAAAACTTGACTAGACTAAAAATTGTATGGATGTGACTAAGACTAATAAAAACTAAAATGACAGCTTGACGCAAAGACTAGATTAAAACTAAAATGAAGACAGGCTGCCAAAAAAAACACTAGTTGTGCCATACTCTTTCCATTTTCAGATGATGTATTGAACAGTGCTTCATGAGATTTGCTTGGGAAACTTTTTTACAACCTAACCCTTCTTTAAATTTCACAACTTTATTCCTGATCTGTCCAGTTTGTTCCATGACTTTTGTTCACTAATGTTCTCTAACAAACCTCTGAGGCCTCCACAGAACAGCTGTATTTATCCTGAGAATAAATTACACACAGATGGACTCTAATTACTAATTAGATGATTTCTGAAGGCAGTTGGTTGCATTGGATTTTATTTAGGGGTATCAGAGTACTGGGGCTGATTACAAATGCACACCACACTTCTCAGATTTTTATTTGTAAAAATTATTTTAAAACCATGTATCATTTTCTTTCCACTTCACAATTATGTGCTACTTTATTTTGATCTATCATAAAATCACAATATAATACATTTAATTTTTAATAATAAACGTTGTAACGTGTATTGTTGTAACAAAATGTGAAAATGTTCAAGGGGTATGTATACTTTTTTATGGCAATGTATCTGGGTTAACTGAACTTATAAAAATGACAGCTTGAGTAGATAGTATTTAAAGCAATCCCTACACCATTTTGTAGAGACCAGTAAAATGGTTAAGGGAATTTATATGTGTTTTTGAACATCATTCTAAATGTAGTCCTCTTTTGCTGTTATAATAACCTCCACTCTTCTGGCAAGGTTTTCCACAAGATTTTGAATTGTGGCTCTCGGGATTTGCCCATTCAGGCACAAGAGCATGTGTGAGGTCAGGCACTGATGTCTGGCAAAGAGGCCTGGTGCACAATCAGTGTTCAAGATCTTGCACACCAACCTTGGCAATCCATGCCTTCATGGATCTCTCTGTATGTACAGCGGCATTGTCATGCTCATTGTCATGTTTGGGCTAAGCCCCTTAGTTGCAATGATTCAAATCCTATTTTTTGTGTGCTTCCAACTCTGAGGCAACAGTTTGGGGAAGACCCGCATATGAGTGGGATGGTTAGGTTTGTATGACCCCTAACAACCTGGAAGCCCTGACCCTGAATCATTTATTGCTCATGAAGATTCCAACCAGTTTTGCTACCTGGCATGTTTATGATCAAGATCTCTATGCATGGCACAACTGGAGACATATTCAGTATATGGGAAACCTGTTCTAGTTAAGCTGGGCACTAGAATATTTACCTCTTACACAGGAGTGTTAGCAGTGGTCCAAACTGAGAAGAAACTTGTCAAGATGCTTAAGCTTTCTAGAAAGATTTATTGCTCTAGTTTACTTTAAGTCTGGTAATTGTAGTCTTCCTGTCTATACAGTTGAATGTATGGGCAAGATTCAACTATTATTTAGCTAATGTGCTTTTATGTGCAATGAATTGGAGTAAACCAATGATATGTTTGGTTTACTCCAATTCATTGCTGACATCATTGTAGAAAAAGAAGAGGCAGTGCAAGGAATGGGGGAAAAAGAGTTCAGTCTAACAAATGGATGGGCAAATTAAAAGTAATTTTCTAAATGACATGCATATATGTAACTACAGGGCTAAATCAAATCATGGAATTTCTTTAGTGCAAGAAAATGACTTATATTTTAATATTGATATGCCTTTTATGACAAATAGCTTAAGCTTACAGAATATCGCTAGATTAAACAAGGCTATATGCGGAGCACTTATTAATTATGAAAGGACTTCATTTCTATATTTATAATTAAAAGTTTCTTAGGGACCATATTGAAAAATATCACTGGACTTTTAGAACAGATATGTTCAGACAAAAGATATGTTTAGTTGTAATACATAATAATGTCACTTATACAGACAGTTACAGTTGTTACTTGTTGGTGATATTGCTGTAAATACTAACACAGATTTTCCTAAATGAAACATAACAAACATTTGTAACTATAGAAATGTATAGTTATGATTTTCCTAAACAATCCATTCAGTAGTCATATTTGCTTCTCTCTCTCTCTCTCTCTCTCTCTCTCTCTCTCTCCTGTGAAACTGTGTTTCCTTTATTAGAAACTAGAAAGGAATGAAATACAGCCTTTCAGAATGACCATATATGGGCATTTCATGGGTCCAGATGGTGAGTCAGAGACAACTGAATATAAACTGCTCTGCTGTTGTTCAACTCCTATTCCAGATTTCAAGAAGGGATTCTCTGTTGGATAAAATAAGTCATACAGTTAAGTTCAGAAGTTTATACATAGTCATCATGGACATGAATGTCATGGCAATATTGGGCTTTCAGTGATTTCATTGAACCATTTTTTTTTAGGGGGGGGGGGTTGAATTATTGTACATGTATCTTTAAAAAAGTATTTGGTGCATGAGATTTAATTTATTTTGCATCTTCTGAAATCAACACAGGGTCAAAATTATACATACAGGTACAAAAATATATATACACCCATATAGAATATTAATTCAGTGCTGCTGGAAATTCCAAAATGTCTTTTAACTTTCCAAGGCTCCTGTTATTGATTATGATTAACTACAGCTGGTAGTTTCTCTGTGCACAACATAAGGGTTTGTTCGACAAGTGCAAGTTATTTGATGTGTAACAACTTTGCCAAGGTCTAGAAACTGTCCTCAGCTGAGAGGTAACTGGTCCATATAATGGTCAGGAACAACCCAGGAACCATCAAGGTACAGGCCTGCCATTAAACTGGAAACAATGTCTACACTCAAGCAGGTTTTATATTGCCATGGACTGAGATCCTGCTGTCCAAGAAAGAGGTCCCTGATTGAATTGTTGACCACAATGACCAGTGATACAGAAGAACACTGTACCAACTGTTAAGCACAGTGGTGGTAGCATCATGCACTGAGGCTGTTTTGCATTGCACAAAAGTGGATGATATAATTTGGAATTCTTCATCACAACCTCAAAATATCAGCTAGATGGTTGAAACGTGGACACAATTGGGTGTTCCTACCGGATAATGACTGTAGAATGGATAAAGCAGGCTAAGGTTAAGCTTAAAACAGGCACTGTCCTGTCCTCAACCTTATCAAAAATAAGTTGACTGTGCTTAAAAGTCAGGTCAGTGCCAGGAAACACTAAAAAGTATTTGAACTCTACCAATTTTGCTAGGTAGTGTTGTCAAATATACAACCAGAATTCTGTCAGAAGCTTGAAAATTCTTAAACACAAACATTTTATCCCCAATTCAAAAAAAGTTGGGACAATGTGTTAAACGTAAAAAAAAAAAAAAAAAAAAAAAAAAACAGACTGCAATGGAACCAGAATTTATATATTTCTGTAAATTTGCTTTGTGACAATGTCCACTGTTTATAAAGTATTTCCTTTTCAATACTAGAAATCATCAACTTATGTCTTCAGTTCCCAAACGGAGACTGAATGTTATTAAAGAAAAGGTGATGGAACACAGTGGAAAACATACCCCTGTCCCAACTTTTTTATAATGTGTTGAAATCATCAAATTCAGAATGGGTATATACTTAAAAAGAAAAACAATAAAGTTTTTCAATTTGACAAGTAAATAGCTTGTATTTTGTATTGTATTCCATTGAATATACATCAAAAAGGACAATCAAATCATTGAATTCTGTTTTTATTTACACTTCACACAGCATCCCATTTTTTTGGAATCTGGATTTTAATTTCACCTGTAGCATTTTGTTACAGTATCTAAGATTAAGTGAGAAAATGTTTTTGTCCATATTTTAAGGTAAATACCAAAATAAGTTTTCCAAAGTTGTAACACAATCACTAGAGCCAGAAAACAATAAAAGTCAGGAAAAGCAGCATTAGTAGTGAAGAGTCATTTAAATAAGATGCTTATTATTATTATTAATATATACATATTTTTTTAATATTTCAAAAATAATCAGAGAATGCAGATGTGTATAACTGCAATAGTAAGTAAAACTTAAAATGTTGACACATTTTTGTCCTTTATTATTAATTCATTTACATTAACATTTACCTTTATGGCATTTGGCAGACACACTTATCCAGAGTGACTTACATAATTATTATTCTGTGGTCAGCTAACCATTTTTGTATTGATTTGGAAATTTGCTTCTGATCATTGTCCTGTTGGAAGATCCAGTGATTATATAGTAATTATATAGTTTCCTGGCAAAAGCAGCAAGATTTTAATTTAAAATGTCCTGGTATTTCATTGAGTACATGAAGCCATGTACAATAAAGTTTGCAGGGCCTTTGGAGGAAAAACAGCATCTCCAAAAAGTTCTTTTCATGATAGCCATCCTTCTTTTTATGCCAAACCCACCTCAAGTGTTTATTGCCAAAAAGCTCCATTTGTATTTCATCAGACCATAGAACATGGCTCCTGTCAAAGTTGTAGGAGTGTTTCACAAACTGCTGGCACTTACGTTAGTGGTTAACTGACAGAAAAGGCTTTGTTTTATGCCATACATCTCAGAAAATGTATTGATTTGATGGTGCTTCTGGAGACATGGTAACCCCAAGATTTTACTTTTTCTTGTAATTCACCAACAGTGATCCTTGTTTTTTTGTTTTTTTTTTTTTTCCCAGTGTGTCCTGTGTTGTGTCCAGGTGTCATGTGTATTGTGTCCAGATGTCATGTGAATTTACTTCCATGTGATTTAACTGTTGCAGGCAGCACCTATGTGCTTATTCACTTGTGTTTGTTCTGTGTAATTTTGTAACTTGTTGCTGACTTCTCGGTGAATGACCCTAAGCCAGGGGTGTCCAAACCTGTCCAGAAAGGCCCAGTGTGGGTGCAGGTTTTCATTCTAACCAAGCCGAAGCCACAGCTGAGTCTATTGAAAGTCAAGATCAACTGATTAAACAAATGGAATCAGCTGTGGCTTCTGCTTGGTTAGAATGAAAACCTGCACCCACACTGGCCCTTTCTGGACAGGCTTGGACACCCCTGCCCTAAGCTTTCTATACTGTATTGGCATTTTTTGGTAAATATATGTATTTTTCAAGTCACTGTCTGAAGGGCATGGCTGCCATTTTTGCTGGGTGTGGATGTTTGTGTTTTTGCTAGGGCAGAAGGGAAGTGTGTTCAGCCATGTGTTCTTTATTCATCCACATTTTTCCATCACACCTTTCTATCATTGTTTCAACCCTAAACTGGGACATAACATAAATAAAATATTTTTTATAGCCATTTTAACCAAGCATGTTTTTGTGTACTACAATAACACCACAATTCTGCTATGTGTCAATATAAAACTTTAAAAATGCTTTTACAAGTTTGTTCTAATTTAAGAATAGTGTTGTAGATTTGGAATAATCATACTGAAACCAGCCAGAACTTCTACAGATATATTCATTTAAATAGCACAAAACATTGATGTGCTAACATTTATTGTAAAATAAAAAGTACATGTTCACCTGCCCAGCTGAAATCATAAGTGTGAGCGAAGTGGCACTCAAACCTATCGTGGTGCACAATACTAATTATGAAGAGGATCAGAACCTTAATGAAATCCATTGTAGAATAGAATGAGATCATTTATCATTAAATGGAGCACTTATTATGTCATGAGTAATATTTGTAGTGACATAAAAAGCATACACTTCTTTTTAGGAAAGAACATAAATTATCCTGAGAAAATTATTGCTTAAACATTTGATTGAGCATAAGCAGTATTATGCAATATTATCTTGATGTGCAATAATAAACTGTGCAAAGCTTCATATAATAAAGTAATAATAAAGCTTCAAAATAACTTTGAAAAAATATTTGGAAAAACATCATTAAACATTCCATAATGTTTAAATGTCAGCTACAACTTAATATGTGGTTAATATTTGGTTATGTGGGTTTTCATTAGCTTCTAATTTCTAATAATCTAGAAGCCAACTGACTGATTTTAAATTCATTAGAATCCATTTTCCATACAAATAAATTCTCACAGTGTTCTCCATACACATAAATCCTGTATTACATACATTCATCAATTTACCATATGAATTACTTCACTTAGTGCAAATATCAATACAGACTGGAAATACTAACCTCTGAGCACCATGTCTGTACCAAGTTTCCATTACTTTCCATAGCTCATTCCAGAATCCTGGGCTGAAGCTATATCCTACAGAATTATACCATATTTATCACGCACTATAGGCCATAGTAGCCTCTGTGTAGAAGATGTCAAGGCATGATCATCACAAGGACAGATGTCTGCCACCTGTTCTTCACTTTGTGTTTCACATTTCTTTGATTATTGCAGTAGTTTTGGTAATGTGACCTATGTGAAAAGAAAAAAAAGATGCTCAATTAAGGTGGCTTATTACCTATATGGATTCCAAGTAATAAATGCTACTGTGCTACAAAGCTATTAATAAATTAACATACTGTATTAGCAATGTTTTTAATGAATTATCTTACATGCAAAAATTTTTAACATGTTAAATGCTAACATTTTATGCTTTTCTGACTCTGTCAGTGTAAAATGCTTTAAAATAAACTTTCTTGCCTTTTTTAACTGTTTAATATTGGCATCTCTTATAGAGGCTAGAAGTTGATCCCTTGAATTTAGACCTCCACCTCGGCCTCCAGACCTGTCCTCAAGCTTTCTCTGTGACATAGGAGTCAGAGTGTTCTTCAGGAATTCACCATCTAGAATTGGAGGTGGTGGTGGTACTCCTCCAGGTGGTGGGGGTGGAGTACCATCAAGTCCTTTTAAGGCTTTTGGAGTCAACTTAGGAGATGGTACAGGAGATGGAGTGGGTGATGGCTTTGGTGAGTTTCTTGGGGAACCTTTATTAAAGCCAGGCTGTGGGACATTCAGTGAATCTTTCCTGTCTCCATTTCCCTGGGATGTGGCCAGTTTCTGTTCCTGCAACCTCTTCTGCCTCTGACGGTCCATGTTACGACTGAGGATGTTAGTCATGGTCATGCGTGGGCCAGCCAACTCAAAGTGGTAGCCCAGTTTCAGCAGAGTTGTGTTTTCCTTCAAAATCTTTGTCATCTCCATTTCTGTCTTGCCTCCACAGATATGTCGCTGATTATGGAAGCGAAGTTCAGTTAGGGAGGTGTTGTACTGGAGGGCTTGGACCAATGCCATAATGCCTTTACTGGTGAGAAGATTAGAATCCATGTTGATGCTACTGATGGTTTTGTTGCTGCATAACATGCTTGCAATAGCATAGGCCACATGATCATCAGCACGGCAATTGGCAAGGGCAAAGGTCTTAACATGTGTGTTGTTATTTAGTGCATCAGCAAACTGAATGAGGGTTTTAACTGTGATCACTTCTGAATTGTTGACATTGACCTCAGTCATCCTGGGATCATTGCTGTGTAGTCTCTCTAGATCTTCATCAAACATGCTAGCAGACTCTTCCTCTTCCTCTTTTTCTGTAGTAATTGTTTTTGAGTTATTTTCTTCAACACAATTTCCACCCTTTTCTTTTTTGTTGGATTCAGGTGTTTCGTTTTGGATGTCATTTTGTACTTTTGGTTTATTTTTTCCAATGTCAACAGAACTCATTTTTGATAATTCTTTCACTTGATTAATATCTTTATCCCTCTTCTCTATCTCTCTCTCTTTGTCTATACTATAAATATCTTTCCTACCATTCTTAGGAATAATTTCTTTTTCCCCGCCAACTGACTTAACTAACTCTACTTGTTCTTCGGTCTTCTCTTTGTCATCAGCCTTAGTGCTTTCTGCTTTTTTGCTCTCTACATCTAAATTTTCCTCTAACTTGAAAACAAGGTCTTTTGTCTTACTGTCCTGTCTTTTCCTGATTTCTGCCCTCATTTCTTGTTCCTTTTTTCCTTCCTCCTTCTTCGATTGTAGCCTAGAAATCATCTCCCTTGTCTTGCTGTCGACTGATTCTCTCTTCCAGCTTTCATCTCTTCTCTCTTTCTCTTTAAAATCTTTTTTTTCTTGAAGTTTGGATACCAACAGTTTTGTCTTGCTGCTCCTTTCTTTTGTGTCCCATTTATCTTTGAGCTTGTAGTCATAAATCTCTTCTTTCTCCTTGACCTCATATTTTTTTTCTCTTTCCTCATCCCTCTTGAAGAGACTTTCTCTAGCATCTTTATATCCTTCTGTGACTCTTGTGTTCCTGTCCTCCATGTTTTCCTCTTGTTTAACAGAAGTGCTGGAACTCTCATGTCTTCCTTCCCTGCTGTCATTACTAGTAACATTTGTCTCCTGACTCAGGCCCATTTTTCTGAGGTATTCCTGTTTTCGACTTTCCCTTCTGGGCTCACCCTAAAGAGAAAACATAGTCAGGCAATCTTGTGAAATCATGCATAACCAATTAGTTAATATTCAGTAAATAACAGTAGGGTAGAGCTGAATAACATTTAAATTACAGACTTCATAATTCCCACTTAACATTGTGCACTGGCTTACTTCTTTTATCATGTGCCAGTTTTTCTGTCACCAACAATATGGGGGTACATTTTCACTAAACGCAAAAGGAGTTCCATGTTACAATTGTATCAGCAAAGCAGCACAGGGTGGCATGGAAAATATTAAGCATCACTGTATGCCCATTATGCAAATGCAGAGAACCCATGCACAGAATAATTGGCCATTTAAACATTTACTGTACTGATGGTACAGAACTCATTAACATGTCCTTTTCATTTTTGTTATACTTTGTTTCTCACATTTTTGTTATAATAGCTATGATTACCATGGCTTTAAATAAGGTTACTATGGTTATTACTATTCATTCTTAAGTAAGTCATTCTTAAGTTTTCTATCTGCAAGATTGGGATTTTCATGTCTTATTTTGCCCCACATCTCAGTGCAATCAGCTTGGATCCATGCTACTTCCTGGAGCCACTTATTCCACGAATACTCATTTTTATGGGTTTTTTTTTTTGTTTCTTTTGTTTTTTGAAGGTTGTGGAATACCAAAGTAGATACTTAATGTAGCTTACTTTTGGACATGTTGATGCATAGAAAAAATGCAAGCCAGATATACTCTGACATTTTTTGCTGCACTGAAATGCTACGTTTTGTAATTTGCAGCGCGTTTCTGAAAATGTGTTGTTTGAATTTGCAGTGCATTTCTATCATGTGTTATCTGAATTTGCAGTGCGGTAACCTCTCAGCTCCACCGAAGAATGGAGTTTTTAGGTCTTCCTTCTTCAGGCTTAACGTAAGAGAACTACTCGCTGGAATAACCTTGGTAACTTGGAAAAAAGAGGGCCTGGATGGATATGGGTACTGATCTCTATTTCAGTGTACCAAAAGAACTCAGTCGGTACTACCATGTACCAATTCATCTTAATCAGTCAGTAACAAATTTCAGAAGGCCTACCTGAGAGTGCATCTAGGTGAGAGAGATTTCCATTTTCTTTGCGCGTGTGTGTTCGTGTGTGTGTTTGAGGGAGGGTGACTGAGAGAGCCAGGCTGCTGCAGACACAGACCATGTGAAGAACAGATTGCGTGCTTATGCTATGCCCTGGAGACAGATTGATAGAGGTTGTATGCATGGTTTGGGGAGAGGGAGGTAAAGAGGGGTTTTATGTTGTGTGCTGTGTAAAATGATCTAAATAAATAATAATATTTTGAAATTGAACATTTGTACTTATTGTTTACAACTGAAATGACAACGGAAATGAATTTTGTTATTATAAAGAGACTAAAGTACCGAAAAAAGTACCGTTGGGTACCGGCTCAAATGTGAACAGTACCCAGCCCTAATGTACATACTCATTCCCTGGTGATCTTTAATAAAATATTGCACCCAGCAAAATTTCAATAATATATTCTATTTTTTCTATTTGTATCCATTTAAATATTGTTCAGTCACTTCTGTTAATGAAAGTTGTGTTCTTTTCTGTATATGCAGTTGTACAATGTACAATTATCTATGGAATACTACACATATGACAAATAAAAAGACTTTGTTCTTTTCAAACAATGACATGACGTAGTTGTGTGAGTGTGTGTGTGTGTGTGT
>JAOVYU010000001.1:22319962-22335077 GCA_025674565.1 Synodontis membranacea | reverse complement strand
AAGCATAGAAAATATAGTCGCACTTCCACAATCCGAATTTATCTCAGATCATTATCTCATCTCTTTTAAAATGTGTTTTAGTTATAGCTTGTGCACCTTGCCATGCTATCGTGACAAACAAATTTTCACATCAGCTACTGCAGAGCTTTATCAATAATCTCCCAGAGTGATCAACTTTAATTTAATCACCATCAGACCCCACCAATCTTGAACAAGTAAGTAAATGTTTAGACTCATTTAGCATTTAGTATAGCATTTTGCCCCACTTAAAAAGAAAAATAATTAGAGAGAAAAACTTAGCACCCTTAAACAGACCACCTGTAAAATTAGAACGTAAATGGTGTCAAATTAAATTGACATTATTCCAATTAGCCTCCTGAGCTATAGGAAATATCTTAGTGCACCTAGAACATCATATCTCTCCACCCTAATAGAAAATAACAAAAATAATTCTAGATTCCTATTTAATACTGTAGCAAAATGAACTAGGAAAAAGACGGCCTCAGAAACCTTCACACCATCAATAGGTAGCGATGACAATATTATAACTATATCAGTTCAGCAACTAGAATGTTGTACCCGTGGTTCAGGTCCTATCTGACTGATCGTTATCAATTTGTTGATATAAATGGTGATTCCTCCACACATAGTAAGGTACAGTTTGTTGTTCCGCAAGGTTCTGTCTTAGGCCCACTACTTTTTTCTTTGTATATGTTGCTGTTGGGTAATAATATTCGGAAACATGGTATTAGCTTCCACTGTTATGCTGATGACACAGTTATATGCTTCCGCAAAATCAAATGAAACACACCAGCTTAATAAAATTGAGGATTGTGTGAAAGACATAAGGCAGTGGATGCTTTCTAACTTTCTTCTACTTAATGCCGATAAGACAGAAGTACTAATACTAGGACCACACGTAGCTAGGAGTAAGCTGTCTGATTATATCGTGACTCTAGATGGCATTTCTGTCTCACCTTGTGCAGAAGTAAAAGACCTTGGTGTGATTATTGACTCCAGTCTTTCATTTGATGGTCATGTAAATAATATTACTAGGACAGCCTTCTTTCAGAAATATTGCAAAGATTAGGAATGTCACTGCATGCTGCAGAAATTTTGGTTCATGCTTTTGTTACCTCTAGTTTAGATTATTGTAATGCTTTACTCTTTGGATGTTCCAGTAGGTGTACAAACAAGCTCCAGTTAGTTCAGAATGCGGCAGCTAGAGTCCTTACTAGAACGAGACGATTTGAGCACATCACCCCTATCTTATGTACACTTCATTGGCACCCAATCAAATTTCGGGTTGATTTTAAAATACTACTACTGACCTATAAAGCACTGAATGGTCTTGCGCCACAGTACCTGAGCGAACTTCTGGTCCCTTATGATCCGCCACGCTTACTGGAATGTTAATTTGTTTTGCCCCTCTCGGCCACCGTAGTCGTCCCCCACTCGGCACGTTCACTCAGGTTTGTTGACAGTGGAGAGGCTGGCCGCTTTATATCCCAGGGCTCCCTCATGTCTGTGTTAACTTCTGGCTCTCTCTTTTAGTTATGCCGTCATAGCTAGTTTTGCCAGAGTTCCTGCTTAACCATCAAACGACAAAGGGTATAACTAACAGGCCTGTATGTCTCTCTCTCTCTCCCTCTCTGTCGAGCTGAACATGCTACCTGAGATACCAGTGATTCTGACCCCCCCCCCCGTGTTTCGGACCTGTCTGATCCATCCTTCTTCTGGTCGGAATTATCATCACTGTTATACACTTACTCCTGTTGAGGATGGTCCCATGTGAACAGCCTCAATATTCACCTAGACTGTGAAGATGATGTTGGACTGCGGCTGACGAGCATTTCTGGTACAATGACTTAGGACTTAAATTACCACAAACATTCATACACTCAAACGAAAATTTTGTTTAAACTATAGTGATTTCTTGTTCTACACAATGCAGTTTTGACCATGAACACAGTTACATTAGCCTCTTATTAGGGATGCAGTGAAACTGCATACCTATTGTAATTGTGCCGTGTCCCTTCTTATTAGGGATGCAGTGAAACTGCATACCTATTGTTCTTCTGTTTAAACTTCATCTTCCGTACCAAAAATCGATTTCGAATAACTCAATCACAGATCATCGCACACAGACAAACAATACACCAAACCGTGAGTCTCAATCAGACTCGCTGTGCTATTATTTTGTTCATCAGAATACATAACCATAGCGACGTTATTCATGCTCAAACACACTTGAGCTCCCATAGGGATGCATTGAGGGTGCTATTACTTTTCCCCATTGACTCCCATTCATTTCACTGCAGATCCCATAGGAATGCATTGACGGTGCCAGCTTGAAGTGAAACTTGCCATGATGCTCCGTCACCTCACCATGTGACCTCTGGTGGTGTTAGCGTTAGCATGCTAATAAGCTAACATGCTCCGAATGAAGTGAAACTTGCCATGCCGCTCATTGACCTCACCACGTGTCCTCTGGTGGTGTTAGCGTTAGCATGTTAGCATGCTAACATGCTAATAAGCGAACATGCTCAGAATGATGTGAAACTTGCCATGACGCTCTGTGACCTCACCACGTGACCTCTGGTTGTGTTAGCATTAGCATGTCAGCATGCTAATAAGCTTACATACCCTGAATGAACCATGCTACTACCAGGTTAACACTATGCTAATGACTGTTACATCCACTGCATCCCTCTCGCGATTTGCCACAGGGGAACTGTCTAGTTTGTAATTACACTATCTGGTGTCACCCAAATGAGGATGGGTTCCCTTTTGAGTCTGGTTCCTCTCAAGGTTTATATATATATATATTTGGGTGACCATGCGTCCGGATCGCAGACCGGGATATTTGTATGTGCGAGCAATCGCCGATGGGGGAGTGAGAAATCACGGACCGGGGTATTTATATGCACGAGCAATCGCCGCCTTGGGGGGGGGGGGGGGGTTAATATGAATAGCTACTATGAATGGATTGTTATGGGTTTCTTGCTTCCTAAATAGGGTTTGAAAAAGTTATCACTAAAGGTATAACCTCTGAATTCATTCTACTTGTTACACTCATGAAATTCTTTATAGTAACATTATTCTTTTGGAAATATCCAATTTTACTTCATGTATGGATTTATGGAAATTGCATCCAGTGATATCTGCACTGTGGTGCTGAGAGTGGCCAACTAGTGGCTAAAATGCACCAAGCACCTTCCTTAAAAATTTAACCTGACTACTTATAAGAAAAAAAAAAAAAAAAAAAATATTCACTTGTAGGAGATACAATTTTGGGGGAAAAAAAATCAGTGTTTTGCTCATATTTTTTCCCCAAATAGTCTGGTTGAAAATTAGATGAAATAGAAAATGTTGAGCATACTGTACACATTAAAGGAACATGTTGATTATTGCTGCAGGCTCACTGTTTGGCCGATCTGAATGCTATTTGCAAGACTTGGTATAAAGTATCTAGAGAACATTTATTTCAATTTTGGTAGCATTTTATTGAACATTTGTGGAGATACAGATGTTAACGTATTTTGCATACTCAGAAAAAAAAAAATGGAGTGATGGACCATTGAATTGACCATAGGTTAGAGTGAAGCAAAGTTTAGACACAAGTCAGTGGAAGAAACTGACTTGTGTCAGTGAGCACAAGAAACCGCAGCCCTGTAGGTTTAATTTAGAATTTTTGAAGTTTGATGCGGTTCCTGGATATTGCTATGTGTGAGTTATAGTGCCCCTGTGGACAAAATTTCATTAATGTTTGCTTATATCCAAAAATTTGGTAGACATGAAGTGTACCAAGTTTGGTTATGTTTGAATGTTTTAATGAGAATACACTGCCTTTAGAGTAATTAAAAGTCACATCCAGAAAATTTATTCACGTATTACGTCTAAACGGTTTAACAAATAAAAAAATCAGTCATTTTTGTCAGCATAGTCAGGAGTTGTGTGCCAAGTTTCGTGAGATTTGGACAAATGGCCTTTTTGATTAATTTTTAATTTTTTCAAAAAAGATGTGAAATTTGGAAGGCAGAAATGTGCACGGCTGTGAGCAATAGATTCGGGATCTTCCAAGAAATCAGTGGAAAAAAGAATTTATAATACATTCCAGATGGAATATGAAGCAAATCATAATTGTGCTAATTATATCGCCACCTGCTGGTGGACATGTGTCATTTCCGTTGTCTGAGGTGTGGGGACCATTCTCTATCAGCCCTTCCAAGGGTTTCTACATAACTATTACGGTTTAGGGCAATCTAGATTTTTTGTAATTCACCACATAATAGGCCATGCCCCCTTTAATTAATGGATATATTTCACGGGTTGACTGAGGAGCTCCCGTACATGAGTTATATCAACTTTCATGCATTTATTTTAAGAGGTTCTTCAGATATTGACATGTGTTTGTTATAGTGCCCCCTGTGGCCGAATTTTCAGGAAACTTTGCAGGCATCCAAATCACTTGTTAGCCATGAAGTCTACCAGGTAACAGGTAACGGTAACGTCCAGAAATTTAATTGATGCGTAACATAGAAATGGTTTGACAAATTAAAAAAAAATACGCTTCAGTCATTTTTGTTAGCAAATTAAAAAAAAATACGCTTCAGTCATTTTTGTTAGCATAGTCTAAAGATAAATTTTACTGAATTTCATGAGATTCGGATGAATGGCCTTAGACGAGATAGTTCTGACTCTTTTTCAAGTTTTTCAAGAATGGCGGGAAAATTTGGATGCGGAAATGGGCGTGGCCAGGTACATTAGGTTCAGGAGCTTCCAAACCCCGATAACACTGAAATTTAAATGACATTGATTCAATATCAGATCAACACATTCAACCACATTTCAACGTTGAAACAATGCCATGGTGCTATCTGGGAAGAATCTGTGGTGTCCGAGATACGAGCCAAAACATAAAATGGCTTATTACAGTGTCACCTATGCGTGGACATGTGTCACTTTTTTGAGGTCTGGGGCCCATTCTCTACCAGCCCTCCAAAAGGGTTTCTACATAGTTTGTACAGTCTGGGATGTAGTACCACTTTTACGTAGTGATGAATAAATAAATAAAAAAACTGAACAAAAACAATAGGATTCCAGCAGCTTCGTTGCTTAGACCCCTAAAAAAATCCAAAGAAAAACAATAGGGTTCCAGCAGCAAAGCTGCTTGGACCCCTGACTAGCAATAAGACCACCACAGTAACTCACACCATCAATATACAGTAGTGATGACTTCATGAATTTTTTCAATGGCAAAATTTTAAATATAAGGTAAAAATTCAGGCTATGAATTTAAAGGCAGAAATGTTGATAACTATCTCTGTAGACTATTGACGACTTTCAACTCAGCAATACGAATGCTTTACCTCCATTCAAGAGACTGCTTATTTTGCTAATTTCTTCATCAAAATCATCATGTGCACTAGTTCCTTTACATATACATTTCCTAAAACGGATAATTCCAGAAGCTGTAGAACTGATTCTAAAAATGACCAATTCTTTCCTCAGCACTGGCTATGTACCTAAATCCTTTAAATTAGCAGTCATCAAACCCCTGCCTAAAAAACCCAACCTCAACCCCAGTCAGCTGTCCAACTATAGGTAGATATCCAACCTCCCCTTTATCGCCATGATCTTAGAAAAGGCTGAAGCTCAGCAGTTATGCTCATACGTATACAGAAGTAAAATTCATGAATTGCATCAGTCAGGATTTAGACCTCATCATAGCAGAGACAGTGCTGGTTAAAGTGGCAAATGACCTACTGCTGGCCTCTAATCAGGGTTGTGTCTCATTGCTTGTGTTGCTTGACCTTAGTGCAGCTTTTGACATCATGATGATCATATTATTCTCCTTAATAGATTAGAAAATGTGGTTGGAGTTAAGTGAAGTTAAGGTGGTAAATAAACATGGTATTAGCTTCCATTGTTATGCTGATGACACAGTCATATGTTTCACTGAAGCCAGATGAGAGACATCAGCTTAATAAAATTGAGGATTGTGTAAAGGACATGAGACAGTGGATGCTTACTAACTTCCTTCTACTCAACACTGATAAGATAGAACTAGACAATTCCCCTGCGGCAAATCACAAGAGGGATGCAGTGGATGTAGCAGTCATTAGCATAGTGTTAACGTGGTAAGAGCATGGTTCATTCGGGGCATGTAAGCTTATTAGCATGCTAACGTTAACACCACCAGAGGTCACGTGGAGAGGTCACAGAGCATCAGGGCAAGTCTCACCTCAGTGCTTAAAATCTGCATCCCTAATAAGAAGGGACACATAGAATAACAATAGGTTGCTGCCAATAAAATAATAACATTGAAAAATATTTTTTAATGTTAAAAAAAAAAAAAAAAAATCTGAGATCGATAAAGTATGATGAATGTTTAACCAGTTACCGATCTTTGGTTATTAAAAAATTATGACTTTTGAATATATATTTTTTCGTGTTGTTAAAATGGGTTTAATATTAGTTCACTTCTTGTATTTTTTTAGATTTGTGCATGTTGTGTTTAATTAAAAAGAAATTGAAAAGTCTCGGCGGAACAGAGACTTGAACCCTGGACACTCAGAATAATAGTCTGCCACTCTACTAACTGAGCTATCTGGGAGCTGAGGATGTCACTCACAGTAACTGTCTAAAACCTGTCTAAAACCCGCATGCAACATTTTTTTGACGCCGTATAAATGCGCAACCGGCCAAACACACGTCACGAAAGCCCATTAAATATTGATGTTTTCATATGGGAATTGATCCTGCAACACGAACCGCTGGCATTGGAAGTATCGATGTTTCAGGATCACTCCGCCTCAGTCAGTCACATCGCCATTGTAACGTAGTCTGAGTGCCCAATGAATGGGTGTCTATTAGGTGGGCGTGTTTGAGCGTGAATAACGTCACCATGGTAACGAATTCTGATGAACCAAATAATAGCACACCAAGTCCGATCGAGACACACGTGTATTATTTGTCTGTGTGCGATGATCTGTGATTGAGTTATTCGAAATAAAAATTTGGAAAACAGAATAACAATAGGTATGCAGTTTCACTGCATCCCTAATTACTAGTACTAGGACCACATACAGCTAGCAGTAAGTTTTACAATTAGATTGTAACTCTGGATAGCCTTTCTGTTTCACCATATGCAGAAGATAAAAGACCTTGGAGTGATTATTGACTCCAGTCTTTCATTTGATGCTCATGTAAATAATATTACTAGGACAGCCTTCTTTCATCTCAGAGATCTTGCTAAGATAAGAAATATGATGTCACTGCATGATGCAGAAATATTAGTTCATGCTTTTATTACCTCTAGGTTAGATTACTGTAATGTCTTACTGTCTGAATGTTCCAGTAGGTCTATAAACAAGCTCCAGTTAGTCCAGAATGCAGCAGTGAGAGTCCTTACAAGAATAAGAAGATTTTGGAATCATCCCTGTCTTATCTACACTGCACTGGCTCCCAATAAAATTTCAGGTTGATTATAAAATAATACGGCTGACCTACAAAGCATTGAATGGTCTCGATCCACAATGGTCTTCCTTTCTCATGATGTTTTTGCATTTAAAAATGCATTTTAAACTTAAATACATAGTTTCACTCTGTTTGGCTAACAGAATCAGTGGAAGTAAACAAGAGTTGAATGACAAAGGCCCGAGGTGTTTTTACTATAAAAAACTTGTACACTTTACACAAGCACCTCAGGAAAAAAAATACAAAAATAAGACCTGCAAGTAAATAAACAAGACAAGAAAGCGGGTATGAATGGGGTCCAAGCACAGAAACTGCCATGCCCCAGTTGTTGTCAATGCCATGCAATTCAGACCAGCATGTCTGGCCATTGTGTGCAAATCTGAGATTGCAAAGTGTGTGAAGAGGAAAACATAATGAAAAACCACCACATGGAGAAGAAGTAGTGAAGTGAGATTATCAATAGTGCTGTGCCTTGCGGAACCACCAATAATAAGACAATTTAATTAACTAAAAGAAATTAACCAAGAATATTGACAGTCATTTTAATAGTCATAAAAAATATTTTCTTGGCCGGGCAAGCATATGTTGCTTTAAGTTGAGTGACAACTTCAGAAAATCATTCAGCCTTTCAACTCCACTGCTATAGTGCCTATGAAAAGTATTAAACTCCCTGGATGTTTTCCCCTTTTATTGCTGTAATTACTCAAGTTATGGTCAATATAATTGTCTCCCCCCTCCAAGAAATTTTTTAAATTCAACAAGGTGAATGTTTTGGAGTGGCTGAATCAAAGCCTCAATCCAGCAAAGAACTTGTGTCTGGACATGAAAAGGGCTGTTCATGCGTGATCCCCATGCATCCTGACAGAGATTGAACAGTTTTGAAAAGAAGAATGGAATAAAATTCCAGTGTCTAGATGTGCAAGCCTGATTAAGACCTATCCACACAAAGACAGTGCTGTGACTGCAGCCAAAGGTTCATCTAAAAAGGCTGACTTGAAGGGGGTAATATTTATGTAATTACTTACTTTTCATCATATAGTTGTCATTAATTACTTTGTGGATGTCTGTTTTCACTTTGACGTTAAACTGTAAAAGAACTGTTTTGTCAGTTCTTGTAAAAAAAAAAAAAAAATTATACTGACCATGATTTAATTAATTACAGCAATAAAAGGGGAAAACATCCAAGGGGTGAATACTTTTTATATGCATTTTTAAAAGGATACAGAAGAAAAATCACAAAAATTGGCAAACTACAGTTGTGTTCAGAATAATAGCAGTGTGTATAAAAAAAAGTGAATAAAGCCCAAAGTTCTTATAATAACTTTTATTTCTATATACACAAATGTACTGGGAACACTGTACATTCTATTCCTACTCAAAACATGAAGAAAAAGTATCAAATTTGTGCTAATACTTTATAAAAAAAAGAAAAAGAAATATTAGGCTGTTAAAAAAATAGCAGTCTGCATTCTTCTTTAAACTTAAACATTCACTGTGTAAACTGAAAACTTTTTTTCCAACTTTCAAGATTTAGCTTCCCTTTGAATCACAGAAGTTATTTAGTTGCATAACCATGGTTTCTGAGAACTGCTGCACATCTGTGTTGCATGGAGTTGAACAACTTCTGGCACCTGTGAACAGGTATTCCAGCCCAGGATGATTGGACTACGTTCCACAATTCTTCAGCATTTCTTGGTTTTGCCTCAGACACACAGGTTTTCAATTGGGTTAAGGTCTGGGGATTGGGCTGGTCACTCCATAAATCAATCTTGTTGGTCTGGAACCAAGATGTTGCTCTTTTACTGGTGTGTTCAGGGTCATTGTCTTGCTGAAACACCCATTTAAAGGACATGTCCTCTTCAGCATACGGCAACATGACCTCTTCAAGTTTTTTAATGTACTCTAGTTTATCCATGATCCTTGGTATGCGATAAATAGACCCAACACCATAGTATGAGAAACATCCCCATATCATGATGCTTGTGCCACCATGCTTCACTGTCTTCTGAGTATACTGTGGCTTGAATTCAGTGTTTGGGGGATGTCTGACAAACTGTCTGCAGCCCTTAGATATAAAGAACAATCTTGCTTTCATCAGTCCATAAAATGTTGCGCCATTTCTCCTCAAGCTAGTAAATGTGTTCTTTGGCAAATTATAACCTCTTCAGCACATCTTTTTTTCAGCAATGGGACTTTGTCAGGGCTTCTTGCCAGTACCTTGGCTTCACATAGGTGTCTTCTAATTGTCACAGTACTCACAGATAACTTTAGATCTTCTTTGATCTCCCTGTATCATTGGCTGAATCTTTGCCATCTTGGCTATTCTTCGATCCATTCGAATGGTAGTTTTCCGTATTCTTCCATGTTTTTCAGGTTTTGGTTACCATTTTAAAGCATTAGAGATCATTTTAGCTGAACAGCCTATTATTTTCTGCACTTCTTTATGTTTTTCCTTCTCCATTCAACTTTTTATTCAAAGAACACTGCTCTTCTGGAACAATGTCTGGAATGACCCATTTTACTCAGATTTTCTGAGAGAAATGCACTATAACCAGCATGTACAACATTTACTGCCTTCCTTCCTTAAATAAGGGCTGTAAGTGACACCTGTGTTTTCACAGAATTAATTACCTTACTAATTTAACTTCACACTGCTATTAATTTGAACACGCCCCTTTCAATTAATGGTTCAATTACACAGAACCAGCAGCATGCATGTCATGTTTATTGGTTTTCTATTATTCTGCTACAGCTACTAGCAAATTATTTGCCATGTAGAAAAAAAAAGTAGAAAATTATTTTGAACACAACTGTATTTTAAACCTCCATTACCGAGACCACAGACGTCTCCAAAGATCTGTTATCATAACAGTTAGGTTTAGATGAACACATAACAGACTAAAGACATGTTCACAGAATAATGGTTGCTGACATAATTTGTATTACTGAAACATGTCTGCAACATAATATACCACAGAATAACAGTATCAGGATGGACAATTAACCACAAAGCAAGATCAGTCATATAACACAGCAACTTATTCTGCTTTACAAAACAGGACAAAATGGTGGTGTTGGCTTCTATCACAGAAATGTATTTAATTGTAACAAATCTGCCTTGTAGTAACTTGGAATCCATAATTTTTAATATTCAACCTGTAAATCATAATTACACAGTGCTATATAGACCACCTATGGGTGGACATGTGAAATTTCCAGTGTTTGAGGTTTGGGGACTATTCTATACCAGCTCTCCAAAGGGTTTCTATATAGCTTGCATGGTCTAGGCTGTAGAACCACTTTTACATAGGGACAAAACAAAAAACAATAGGGATCCAGCACCTTCACTGTTTGGACCTCTAACAATTAAAAAGTGTATGGCATGTCCCTTTTAACAGTCTCAACAAATTTTATAATAAACAATAATAATGATGTTGGTCATGATGGTGATGAAGGCATACTGGCTTAGAACAGCCTGAAAAAGAATAAACATGGTAGGTCTGTCCATTCTTTACATCTAACATTAATTTACATTTTTCTGACTATTTCTCTGTTGTCTTGTGTCTCTCCCATGTGTGTTTATATCATTCACTGACTTGATCCATTGACTCAAGGACTGCACAGATTTAACAGGCCAGAGAAAGACATAACATAACATGGTGGATGCAACGTGTCCTGCTCTGTGCAGCAGACAACAAAGATGTATCAGTGCTTAGCTTGCTTCGACATAATGGTAGTAGGTTCGGTGCTTGCGAGAAAAAAGAAAGGGGCGCCAAATCGGAATGGCTTGTTGAAGCAAGTTTTCTGAAACAAGCACAAGAACCTTACTGGGTTGTCTAATTTTTGAATACCCAAATATATGTGCATATGCTCTGAAAAAGTGAGTTTTCCATAATTCCATTTTTAAAATATTTTTTTAAAAAGTTTAGAAATTACCTTGACTCCAGTCTGCAGGGTTTGCTCGATGTGTGTTCGCCTCCACTACAGATGAGAGCTCATTGACAATAAGTTTAAAAATCTTCACTAGCAAGGGAACGTTAGTCCACCGCTCAGGGTCTGAAATATTTTGTTTTATTATAATATTATCAGACTTCCGACTTCACATTAAAACTTCATTTTAAGCAAAAATATGTACACTTACTTTTTGCAGATTTTGATCGAGTACGAATGCCTTCATCAGGATTAAATATTTCCTCCCCTTTGACTACTATGTCTTGCAGGCGCTTGTCATTGGAGATAATGCCATGCTGAAGGAGTTTGCACAAAGCTATAGCACTACAAGCAGAAAAATATTGTCAGAGAACTTTGAATCAGTCTCTAATTTAAGTTTCTGATATACAGATGACGGAGAGTAGGAAGCTCAAACCTGACTTTGCCTTCGTACTGCCCATAGAAAAGATGCTGGCGGCTCATCCATTCCATCATGACGAACTCTAGGGCAGGTTTTCCTGTCGGCCCTGGCAGACTAGAAAGAAACTCCAACAGAGGCTCTAGTTGTGAGTGGACCAGGTGGGCAAACACCATGATCAGAGACTTCAGAGGGAAAATGATGAAAAGAAGGGTTACTTATTCAGAGCTAAACAATTTGTTCCTGCCGAAAGAACAGGTTTGGATATTTCCTTTAGTCAAACATTTGTTTGTAGTGACAAGGGCTTTGTGAGAGCCCTCTGGAGCAAACTAAAATTCTAAAGTCCTAGATACACCGTTCAGGCATAAACATTATGACCACCTGCCTAATATTGTGCGGGCCCCCTTTTGCTGCCAAACAGCCCTGACCTGTCAAGGCAGGGACTCCACTAGACCCCTTAAGGTGTGCTGTGGTATTTGACACAAAGATGTTAGCAGCAGATCCCTTAAGTCCTGTAAGTTGCAACGTGGGACCTCCATGGATCCTACTTGTCCAGCACATCCCACAGATTCTTTAGTGGATTAAAATCTGGGAAACATGGAGTCCAAGTCAACAACTCAAATCCGTTGTGCTCCTCAAACCATTGCTAAACCATTTTTGCTTTGTGGCAGAGCACATCATCCTGCAAAAGAGGCCACAGCCATCAGGGAATACCGTTTCCATTAAAGGGTGTACACGGTCTGCAACAATGTGTAGGTAGCTGGTACATGTCAAGGTAGATCCACATGGATGGCAGGACTCATGGTTTGCCAGCAGAACATTGCCCAAAGCATCTCACTGCCTCCGTCAGCTTCGATGGTGATCAGGAGCTGCAGCTATACAGCCCCATACGCAACAAACTGCAATGCACTGTGCATTCTGACACCTATCAGAACCAGCATTAACTTCTTCAGCAATTTGAGCTACAGTAGCTCGTCTATTGGACTGGAGCACATGGGAAAGGGCTTCGTTCCCCACGTGCCTCAACGAGCATTGGCCACCCATGCCCCTATTGCCGGATCACTTTTGATAGCTACTGACCACTGCAGACCTTGAACACCCCACAAATGTTGCTGTTTTGGGGATGCACTGACCCAGTCATTTATTAATCACAATTTGTCCCTTGTCAAACTCATTCAAATCCTTACGTTTGCCCATTTTTCCTACTTCTAACGCATCAACTTTGAGGGCAAAATGTTCACTTTCTGCCTAATATATGCCCTCCACTAACAGGTGCCGTGATGAAGAGATAGTGTTATTCACTTCACCTGTCAATGATCATAATGTTATGCCTGATCGGTGTATACTGAACTGTATTACAGAATTACTTGTTTATCATTCCAGCTCTAATAGTTATTTTCTTTCATTTTACATTTGTTTTGTGAATGTACTGTAAAGGTAACTAAAAACACCTAAGTGAAGAATATCAGAATTAAAGAGATTTTGGGTATAAGCATTACATTTACACTTACTTGCATGACGCTGAGAGTCTCAGCCTGCTGCATCTTACTAAGAATGGCACGCAACATTTGGTCCAATTGTTCTCCCAGCTGTGTACCAGCATGTGAAATCAATGTGGAAACCAGGCGACCAACGAAGGTGGCAGTGAATTCAGACGTGCGTGGATCCAGGAGCTGACTGACCACCTGCATGACGTACCACAAGCCACTGTGGCCCTGCTCATCCTGCCACTGACCCACCTGTTCCAGTGCCACTGACACATAAGCCCGCAAACACTCACCGCCATTCTAGAAGAGTTAATGGCAGTGTCAGGGGTAGGCTTTGGATAACATAACTGTTTCACATTTTGCTCAAATCTATTTGCACATCTCAGACAAATGACTAGCCAACAACAGCTGTAAAGGACAGAAAGAGCAATATGTTAAACCCCAGTATGATTTTAAGGATATGGATTTTACCATCATTTGACTTGTGCACAAATGAGGTATACTCAAACAAAGAAACAAACACTGCTGACAGTGCAGAATGTATCATGAATCCTGACAGATTAGGAGTCAGCATTAAAAAAAAAAAAACATAAGCTTCATTAGGTTATATTACATTATTTTCCTATATACTGGGTACAGACTGACAATATGTTTTATACTTTCCATACTGATAGTGAAACACTAAGTACTAAATTATGCTATACTTTCTTTAATTTAATTTTTTAACTGGAACTTTTCTAATTAAAAAGCAGCAATTTTTTATTGATGCATTTATTTCTACTTTGCCATCTAAAATAAGTCCACATGCAATAATACTAGTATCATACCAACAGCAAGCTTGTTCACTTGTAAAAAAGCAATCTCTATTACCATGTGATACTGTGACAAAAGCCTAGTTCATGTTGTTACACTAATGAACAGACAACACAAATTGATAGCGATCTGGATATACAATACTGGCAATGAAACCAAAGCAAACAACAAATTGTGCTCTGTGAACATATCAAAAATACAGTGCATTGAAAAGTCCCCCCCCCCTTCAGATTCTCTCTATCTTGCTCCCTTACAACCTTGAATTTAAAAGGAATTTTGGGGTGTTTGTATCTTTTAATTTACACAACACGATTACCACTTTGCAGATGCAAATTATTTTTTATTGTAAAAGAAAGAAATAAGACAAAAAAAAGAGAAAGCCTGAGTGTGAATAACTATTCTCCCTCTCCCATTGTCAATACTTGACTGCAACATGTCTCTTTCGGTACATCTCCACAATTTTGGCACATCTACAGTGCCTTGCAAAAGTACTCATACCGCTTGAACTTGTAAACATTTTGACACCTTACAACCACAAACTTAAATATTTTTATTGAGATTTTCTTTGATAGACCAACACAAAGTAGCACATAATTGTGAAGTGGTACGAAAATGATGCATGGTTTTCAAAATTTTAAGCAAATAAAAATCTGAAAAGTGTGGCATGCATTTGTATTCAGCCCCGTACTCTGGTACCCCTAAATAAAATCCAGTGCAATCAATTGCCTTCAGAAGTCACCTATTTAGATAATAGAGTTCACCCGTGTGTAATTTAGTCTCATTATAAATACACCTGTTCTGTGAAGGCCTCAAACAGCATCATGAAGACCAAGGCACTCACCAGACAGGTCAGGGATAAAGTTGTAGATAAGTTTAAAGCAGGGTTAGGTTATAAAAAATATCTCAAACTTTGAACATCTCAAGGAGCACTGTTCAATCCATCATCCAAAAATGGAAAAAGTATGCTACAACTGCAAACCTACCA
>JAOVYU010000001.1:22274145-22287405 GCA_025674565.1 Synodontis membranacea | reverse complement strand
TCACAATTATCCTTAACTGTAGTTTTTTTCAGGACCGAGCCTGAAAAACTACACTGAGCAGAAGCTTTCCCTTTAAGTGCCTACGTCTTCTAAGCGATACCGTAAACCTTCTAAAATTTACGCACCACTTCTTAAAGCGCGGCTGGCTTCACCGCAGTCCTTTTCCAGCCTCTACTCAACTGCGTTTTGTTGTTTGTCTAATTTGTTTCTCTTTTTTCTTTTTCGGTTTCTCTGACTTTCTTGCATGCATACACACTTACTCAGTTGCGCGCACACACACATCCATGAAGGCACATTCACACACGCAGGCGGTCACGCACTCTGCTAGAAAGAAAGCACTCGGCTGCACTGCTGTGGATCTGTTATTATGATCTCTGTCTCTATTATCGCTCTCTGTCTGATCCAGAAGTCCGTTTCTATCAGGAAGCCTAAGTATTTCCTCATAAATGCTTTGTTTATGAGTTAGAAAAAGTCAGGCTGCATGGAAAAAGCGCATGAGAAACATGGCTAATTTGGAACATGACTCCAGAGATTTGCAGTTGACTTGGTTTTCAGTCATGAGATAGGTGAATCACCTCTTTGTTTTGTGACTTGGCACAGAAAACATACATACAATATATTATGTATGCTAAAAATATACAATCATTTATTAGCTCTGCTGGGTCAGAAAAATAAGCTAGTTCAAATCTGCCATAACCAGTGGTTTTGACAAACTTTCTCACCAAAGGACTCATAAAGCTAGCTATTTTAGTACTGTGTGACTAATGTTTAAGTGTGAAATATTTTAACAGTGATATTATGGAGCATATCACTGCAGTGTAGGAGTTTCTAATGAACGGCTCTGATACAAACAAAAGGTACCAAGTCTTACCTCAGCTGTTAATACAGATTGCACATTGCACAGTCACTATCGTGATAAATTGTCCTGCTCGGACACGCTTCACCGGAGACCCACCAAACTTCATACATGCAATTGGTTATGACCCACACTTGTCTTTTTCTTTAATTTCACTGATTCCTTTCCCCCCATAAAGCCCACTGAAATGAATGGAGTTTCAGGAGAAAAAACTGTCATCAAATTTTTTCAACAAATGACCAAACTTCATGAAACGTCAAGATACCTCAGACCAAGTCCCCCCAAATATCCATCCTTATAAGGAACACCTTTGAAAGACTAATGGCAGCAGTGCAATCACTATGCATTATCTTCATGGAATGCACTTTCTTGTTTTTAATTGTTGTGCCCAAATTTCACTGCCTGCCCAGTGAAATGTGTGTGTGTGTTTGAGAACGAGAGAAAGAGACGACGATGAAGACACTAATAGACCCTTGGGTTTTTTTTGGGATAATTATTTTTACAGAAAATGTTTCTGTGCTGCCATTTCACTCAAATGTGCTTTTATGAAGCATGCGCATTGTGCTTCATAATGTAGGCCAGCTAATTATAAAATTATTGGCACTTATTTGTATTATTTATAATATCAGATATTTATTGATATTGTTGATTAGTTGGTGCAGCCCTTATGCATTTTAAAATTGTAATTCTGTAACTAATCCCTTGTGTATTACTAAACATATTGGTAATCTGATTACATAATTTTTTTTGTAACTAATAAAGTTACCTTTTTTATATCCTAATTACGTACGTAACACCATCCAATGTATTCCGTAACACCCAAGCCTGCTCACTGGATATGGGGCCATCGGATTTCCACTTGATTAGGTCACTGCAACATCCACCCTCTGGGCTCACATTTCAAAAAAGTCGAGGATATAAAAAATTGCATGGATTAATTAATTTCCTCAAAACCCGAATGCTTCTTTCATAACAATATTTATTATTTGCCAGATAAATGGCATAAAGTAATAGAATCTAATGGCTATTACTTTGAAGACTAACTATGTATTAGTTTAGAAAATCACATAAGTTTGATTTATGCCATGAAAAGGCCATGAACCCATGCACCACCATATTTAATATTTTCTGATATTGTCTGAATGTTTTAATCTTTTTTCATTTTTATAAAGGTTTATAATTCTGCAGGGTACTGTATCATGTGTTTTCCTTTATTTGTCCAACTGTATTCATTGCACCTAAAACCTTTCAGAAAAATGTCTCATACTGTACACTTGAATGTATGTGCAACAGTAAAATTTACACAAACAAACAAACAAAACCTTCAGTGAGATTTGTAAGACCACACAAAATCTCTTCACCATTTTATTTACATCAGTAGCAACAAAGACTGACAGGGGAAATATAACTTATAATGACTACTCTTGGCTTTGAATTGCTGTAAAAAAAAAAAAAAAATAGAAAAGATATGTAGAAATAAAATATATTATCAGCACTGTTGTTCCACAGAAGTTAAAAAGTAAAAGAAAATACTAGTAAAAATACTACTGGAGTGACTTTTATATAAAAATGCTTTAGAAAATATAAAAAGCTCAACCAAGCTACAGATGCAACCACTGATATTTTCATCTAATAAGTCAATAAATTAAAACATAAATACAACATGTCAGTGAGATTCCGTTTGCTACAAATGGCTGACCATCTTTTAATCTTCTTCTTTGTACCATTTCACTGATGTTCTATCTGCAGTCCTTTGGGGGACCTGGAAGAGAGCAAACAAAAAGTAATGATTTGTAAACTAGGTGAGAGCAAGAAAGAATGGAGAGCAAGAATCAATCTTAATCCTGTACAAAGTATTGCCACTGAAATTCTAAGGGAATGCCTTCATAGACACCAAAGTGTGTATGGCTGACTGACTCAGCAGCCAATATTGCTGCAGATTCAATTAAATGATATTAATTTCATCTCATTTGTGGTTTCTTATTTTATGTTATGGTATTTCCTCTCATATTTAACTTAAATAAAACCACTTCCCCAGCTCATGCAATTATAATATCAGTCAATCAAATGGAAACAGTGCATAAAATCTTGCAGATACAAGTCAAGAATAGACAAAAAGTTAGTGCCAAATTGTCTGGTTTGAGGAAATTGCTTATCTCGTGTTACTTTCAAACACAACAGTCTCTACAGATTACAGAAGTCTGTAGAAACAAAAAAACAGACAGTAGTACTTCTGCCTTGTTGATGAGAATGTTGAGAGGAGAATGACCAGACTGGTTTGAACTGACAGGAAGCCTTCAGCAAATCAAATATCCACTCTTTACAACCAGGGAAAGATGAAAAGCATATCAGAATGCACAACACATCAAACTTTGAGGCAAATGGGCTATAACAGTAGACTTCATCGGGTTCAGACAAGAACAGACTAAGGCTACAGTGGCCTCAGACTCACTGAACCTGGACAGTTTAAGATTGAAAAAACACCATCTGCTTATCTGCTGTGGTCACCTGCAACCATGCCGCAGCTAGTCTCTGAGACTACATTTTTACCCATTCTGATGTTTGATGTGTGTTCCTAATAAAGTGGACAGTAAAGTATATGGTTTATGACATTCATTTGTGTTAATATAACACTGTGCTTGACATCAACTCAGAAGAATAAAAAAAAGACTTGTTTTATAATTTTTAGGCTAATTTTTCAAAAGGAACACTGTAGCAGTTTATAAATACTGAATTGCAAGTTAAATTAGGACTCTTTTTTATTATTTGGACATATTATGTTGAAAAAATTATTGCAACAGCAGTCTTTAGAACTTTCAATCATTAGTAATGGCTGAAATGTGATACTGGAATACAGCAACTAAGAGTTCCCACATCCCACCACTTGAATAAACTCTAAAAACACAGAAGAGTTGTATATCCAAGGCTTTTCCTGAAGACTGAAGCACACAAAGTTAGACTCAATTAAACCTAAACTTTGCAGTATAGTGCAGAATCTGAAACAACCAAAATGATTTGTTTTAAGTAACACACAGTTATATTTCTTTGACTGCTACAAAATTATGAAAAATTAAAAGGTATGTATTTTTACTGATTTCCTTTTAGAGCTGGATACAATTCTGTGGGAATGTTCATTCATTATTCATCTGACTAAGTCATCTTACTTGGGTATATGCAATAAATCTTTGGGCTACAATTGCTTTCCTTGGTATTTAAAAATAATCTTGGAGAAATCATACTGGGTTTTTAACTTGACTTTTTTTTTTCCAGACGTGGCTTCTCAGACAGGCCCAGACGGTCTTCCTGCCAGAATCCGTTGATGTGCATTTTTCAATAAATTCCTTCCCCCGCCAACAAATAGAAACATGACAGTAAGCTGAGCTTGAGGAATTCTGTTTCATGAACCTCTCAGCTTTAAGAGAAGATGAAGGACACTTGTCTGTGTCACATAATTAATTAATTACTTAATTAATTACTTAATTAATTAATTGACAAATCTATAAGAAAGCGACGTTAAATAAAACAATGGATAATTGATGAACCGATCAATCAATAAAAATTTTATTCTGATACACTAATGCAAATTTAAGTCAGGTGAACAAATTACATAGAGAACTATTGAACCCCTGTAAAAACAGCTGCTAGATTAATGTGCAATATTTGCTTTCTGTTCTGTAAATTTAATGTATGTTAGCTTGCTAGATATGTAGTTAAGCTAACATTAGATTTCAGACCACATGATAAATTGAATCATTAGATGAGGTGGTAAAAATAATGATAGGTACCTACATCCTGAAAACAACCATACTACAATACACTTACAACAGCCAGCAACAGGCATACAAGAACACTGGTATGAAAGAACTAGTATAGTCATTTGTTGCTTCGCATAATAAGGGGTATTCTTGTAATTTCCAGATGATTGGGTTACTTAATCACCACCACTTAGCGTCACGAGAATGCTAAACCACTGAAAACGATGAAATGATTCACATCTGGTTCAGGTCCACCTTGTGGAAAAGTGGTTTAATAGATAAGTGAAAAGAGCAATAAATTATGCAATCAATAAATAAGTAAATATAATTATTAATTCACTATAATGTTAATATTATTTATGAAAGTCAAATGATCAATTCAATTTCTATTATGATTCATTTGCTACTGTTTTGATTTTGGTCATTCATTTTTAATTTTTAAATTATAACTAACCTACTGATTTATTTATAGAACCACTGACTTAAACATTTCCTTTATTAACTGATTTGTTTGTCAATACTAATCTATCCACTTCCTTGAAAATAAAAGAGGCACATTTGTTGTCTTCAGAGTTTGTAAGTTTTTATGTCTACTCACCTAAAATAAATAGCTGAATGAGATCTTTTACCTGATCATAAAAGTCATGTTGATGAGAGAGTGAAGGCTCATGTAAGGGGAGGTTCCGAATGCACACAGCACCCTGTCTATCTAGAGACCGTGGCCGCAGCTGGCAACGCTGATGCCACGACTTCAGCTCGTCTGAAACCACCTGTCGTGGGTGAGCTCTGCTTGGGTGCTGGGGGTACTCTTTGAGTGATGGGGCCCGGGACAGTTTCAGGTGGCGGGGAATTAGTCTGCACCCTTGCTTGTATAGTGGCGTCTCTTCGTACCAGTACCTGTAATGACCATTGGTGCAAGGAGAAGGCTGGCACCCAATATACATTCTACTCAAGTCCATATCATGGCCTCTTCCCTCATCTATATATCCTCTGTAGAGCCTGGGAGAATGCTGGGCTGAGGAGTTTGTGTAGTAGCTGTGAGTTACATAGGACTGTGAAAGGTCATTAGAGTAGTGGTATCTGTGCTGTGCCTGGCATAGCTGGTCTTGCTGAACGAAAAGCTCCTGGCTTGGTGAGCTTGTGTAGGAAGGAGCGGACGAGTGCTCAGAGTTGCTGTCCTCTGAGCTGGAGTGGTGTAGTGGGTTTCCTATAGGCATCATTGTAGGGGAGTACTCTGGTCTCATCAAAGTATCATCAATCAGTTGTCTTCTGGGACCACGCGACCGGCCTCTGTCTCGCTCTACATTATTTGGTGGATCACTACTGGGAACTCTGGTAAATGGCAGACAGTTATATACATTAATATGAAAATAATCAAATAGTCAAGGAAATAAAGAAATATATACAGTGGTGCCAGAAAGCAAAACCTTTAGAATTTTCTATATTTCTGCATGAATATTTTCACAGAAGAATAAAGAAAATCCAATTAAACAAATTAGAGAAAAATATTATATTTGATCATTTATTTATTGAGGGAAATTATTCAGTATTAAATATCTGTGAGTGGCAAATGAATGGGAACCTCTAGGATCAGCAGTTAATTTGAAGGAGAATTTTGACTCAGGGTCAAAATTATACATACAGGGTCAATAATAGACATGCACCCATTTACAGTTTTTCAGTTATAGAACAGCCTTCCAATTAGTGTTCGGGACTCAGACACAGTCTCAATGTTTAAGTCTAGGCTGAAAACATAATTGTTTAGTCAAGCCTTTTGTTAATAGCTTTTTATTAGGAACAGGAGCAGATCTGGAGGGTTCTTGGGCACAAAGTGTTCTGGTAAACTGGGATGCTTGGATGCTGTCATCCCCTCATTCTCATGCGTTCACTCAGTTTTGTCGATGGTGGAGTATGGAGCCAGAATAGTGCCACATATACTTGTATGTATACTTTTCAATTTACACCAATTTACATTTATGGACATAGCCACTGCCATAGTCATATAGCCTATCAAATTATGCAAATCCTGTGATTTTTAAGTAAAAAAAATATCTTCGAGTCTCTAACCATGCTGTTTCTTACACATATACAACCATGTAAGGTTGTATTTTTGATGGAGAAGAACACCTGTTTACAACGGAAGTGAACTAGAGTGAAATGAAACGCGGTCATTACCATATCATATATGGTACTGCTTTATTCTGTACATCATCAGCACATTTTTTTTTAAATTAAATTGCATTTATTTAAAACAGAAATCACCGGCCCCTTCTGACTACTCGCCATCATCTTGCTGTAATCTTGTGCTCTGGCGCCTTCATCGTCTTCAGCGCCAGGATTGGTCATCACCTTACCTGCAGCTTTGTGATTGGCTATAAAATGAATTAATCTGATTGGTGGATATGCGAGTAAATATTTTCTGCCAAAGCGCTAGGCAAGTTAGTGCCAAAATGATTTGTGTGCGCAAGTGTGAATTCGCGGTTGGTATTTGCTAGAGCGCTTGGATTTCTGAACGCAGTTTCAAGATTTGCACTACAGGTTTTGTATTTGAAAACCATTCTATCTTTGTAAAAAAAAATTGCATACAAATACACATCACTTGACGCATATTTCTGTTCAGTATTTTGCAAACACATATTGCTTTCAGTGCAAATACAAATTGTTTTCAGTGCGAGCAAACTTCTTTTTACGGGTGTAAATTGAAAAGTACACATACAAGTATACATGGCCCTATTCTGGCTCCATAGTGGAGTGCCTGGCTGCTTTATATCCCAGGGCTCCCTCTTGTCTGTGTTACTTTCTGGCTCTCCCTTTTAGTTCTGCTGTCATAGCTAGTCTTGCTGTGGTTCCTGCTTGCACTCAGCACGCAATATACACTGGTCTTAACCATTATATGACGATGAGTATACCTAACAACCTGTTTCTCTCTCTCTCTTTTTCTCTCTCCATCTCTGTCTCTCTGCCGAGCTGCACATGCTACCTGAGATACCAGTGATTCTGCAGAATTTGTATATTTCTGTAAGCTGCTTTGTGACAACGTCCACTGTTAAAAAAGCTATACAAATAAAATTGAACTGAATTGAATTGAATTTAGACAATTAATTCAGTGGTGCTGAAAGATCCAAAATGTCTTTTAATTTGTCAAGGCCAAGGCCTCATATTGTCCTGTTATTGATCATGACTGACTGGCAACATTTTTGCAAAAATCTGGAAGAAGACCCAAACAATCACCTTCATCTGAGAGGAAATTGGTTTGCTTGGTCAGGAACAACCCAGGAACCATAAAGGCACAGGCCTGACATGAACTGAAAGCTGCTGGAACACTGTCTACAGTCAGGATGGTTTTACATCACAATGGACTGAGAGGCTGCCGTCCAAGAAAAAAGCCTTTTCTCCAAAATCAACACCTTCAAACTTGAACAAAGTTTGCAACTGACCACATGGACAAGTAAAATGCTTTCTGGAGGAAAGTACAAATATTTGAGATGTTTGGCCACAATGACCAAAGGTACAGAAGAACACTGTACCAACTGTTAAGCATGGTTGTGGTAGCATCATGCTCTGGGACTATTTTGCTTCCAGTGGAGCTGGTGTATTGCACTAAGTGGATGGAATAATAAAGAACCTCAGAATTCTTCAGCATAATCTCAAACCATCAGCTAGATGGTTGAAACTTGGACATAACTGGGTGTTCCAACAGGACAATGACCCCAAACACACATCACAGCTGATTGTGGAATGGATAAAGTAGGCAAATGTTACGCTTAAAACAAGTCCTGACCTCAACCCTTCGGAAATATACATGGACTTTAAAAGTCAGGTCTGTGCCAGGAGACACACAAATTTAATGGAACTCTACCAATTATTCCAAGAAAAGTAGTCAAATATCCAACCAGAATTCTGCCAGAAGCTTGTCGATGGCCACCAAAAGTGTCTGGTCAAGATGAAACTTGCTATATGACATTTTTGAATCCTGTATATATAATTTTGACCCAATGTTTTTTGGGTTTCAGGAAAAAATATTACATTTTGCTTAGCTTTGGGCTTGGCAAAAGACCAAAATTTTTGAAAAGCAAATTTTCACACAAGCAAATTTTGATGCAGTTCCTCACCTGAGGGACAATACTCTCCGAAGACGCATCTCTGGAGTAGAGGGGGTACTGCTAGACTGTGTGTGTCTCAGTGCTGAATGTTTGGGCATCTGCAGCTTCTGGTCTATCTCTTCTAAACAAGTTTCCAGTGGGGGCAATGTAGGTGTAACAGCAGGACTGCAACTTAAAAAATTACAGTGTTTTCTTAATTTTTTCCATAAGTTCAGCCACTTTTCCACTGTAGCACCAAATGGTTAACCACTATAATTGTCCTTCCATCTGGACACAGTTGGGAGTGCAACACTTACAAATGTCAATACTCAGTTCACCAGAACCATTCTGTTGTGATGGTTTAAGATGCCCTTAAGGTCCCTGTTCTGATGCCTCATCTATTGTTTTTTTACTTGCTCATCATTACATGTTGAAATCGTGGGACAATGTAGTTATGCAGAAAATTCCCTTGCAACTGCACCAGTAAAGAACAGCATAAAATGGCTGTGATAACTGTTCATCCTACAGTGGAAAAGCAGATGGCTTTTATGTGTTTTAAAATGTGTTTAAAATGTGTTTTAAAAATGATCAAAAAAGATCATAACAGGGTTATCATTTGAATGCTAAGGGCAGGGTCTGAGAATTCAGTCTATAAACAAAAGCTGCAGGCTCCCAATTAAAAAAGTAACTCTTATGTTGACATACCTGGAGCTAGTGATACTGGAATCAGACTTCTTCTGTTTCTGGTAAGGCTGATCAAGGCTAGATTCTTTCCAAGGGGAATTCTGGATGGGGGCAGGGTCATACTCCAGCGAGGGGCTGTGACAGGTATGCAAATACTGAAGAGATGGCTGATGGGGGCTGGGGCTTGGCTCAGGGGGATTAAGCAGGGGACCAGAGGGATTTAGAGAAAGATGGGAAGGGCCTGTTGCCACAGAATGAAGCTCTGTAATAGGGGGGAGTTCAGAGGATGACTGGCTTGTCAGCTCTTCTGAAACATGGACAAGAAATATTATATAGTGAAATGTTCTATTTCTATGAATAGTTTTGTTTATGAATATATTTCTATGAATAATACTAGTACTAATAATAATCACTATTATTATTGTTGTTGTTATAATTATTATTTTCAGTAAAAACAAAAAAAGTTTTTCAAATTCATCCTGGTAGTGTACACCTATGTTTGAGCACAGAAAAATACATCAGCCTTTTCCTTTCTTTTTCCTCAGTCTTTGTGAATTAACATTTATGATTAGCTGTTCACAGCTTCCACGCATGGCCTTTGTATGTGCAACCTGACAACCCTGCTTTCGTAACTTAAAAAAGATCAAGTTCTTTAATGTGACACTAATGGGAGATTACTATTTGGTTTTATTCAACTCACGGCTTTACTGAGCTCCAAAATAAAACCAAACTTCTCTTTACAGAAAACAATTGTTTTTATATATTGAGCTGCTGCTCTATATTTCTCATGTGTGAACAGGGTAGAACATCTCTGATGGCTCTTCCAAATATAAACATAATTATTTTTATTGCATGTGTTTGTTGTTCTTGCATGAGCATTCTTCATCATTTTTCAAAAAATATGTTTTCTAAAAACCACATGAGGAATTTTAATTGAATACCCAGCATTTCACAGTATTTAAGCCCCCAGCATTACGTGTAAATTCTGATTAGGTCAGGTTAGTTCAGTAAACTCTTCTGATCTTTCTGGAGCATAACAAACAAAAACTACAAGTAAATATATTAAATCTAATTAAATATTACCTGGCTTTTGTTGTAAACTGTAGCCTAATTAACAGTTTGTTGATTGGGTAAGCCACTGCTGCTTTTAAGCATACTTTAGTTTGCTTAGTCAGATCAGGTTGAAGATTGAAAACTTGCCAGAAAGTTCCTCAGGGCATTGGGTTGAGGGACTGAATGAAATTATGTCCTGCAAATTTAGGCTCTGTAATTGCTACCTGATGGTTTGTTTGTTTGTTTGTTTTTTGCATGAAAAAAAATCTAATTTACTACATTTTACTGGGTATAATTGAGGGACATACTCAAAGGGTTAACTTAAAAAAAAAAAAAATAAAAATAAAAAATAAAAATAAAAAACTTCTGTTATAAACCATGCCCACTTCCAGTTTAAATACAAATATGGATAGACAGGAACAGACACAAATATTTTAAGCACTAGACAAGTACAGATACAAATGACGACACTGTGTTACACCCGTAATATTTACCTTCGTCCAGCATTGCAGAATCTGACAATGAACTGTTATCTGAAGTGCCATGACCTGGAAACACAAGCAATCATATTGTCATTAAATGTGATATACTGGAGATTAGAGGCAAAAGAAACCAGTACCAGTGAGGATTAAGGTGAGGAAGCCAGCTATACTAGGTCCACTGAGAGAAAGGGTCCTCACATTTTTGTGTTATTATACATGGTCGTGGTGAGGAGCGGAGGAGTTCAAGACGTAGTTGGAATACGGAATCTTGGAGCTCCTTAAGTTTCTGCTCCTCTCGCTTGCACTGCTGCACTCTGCTTTTCTTTACTGCCTTGTTCAGGTGCTCTTCATGGCACAGCCTGTGTGCTGCTATGTAGATCTGTTGCTGCAGGGCCAACTTAGCCTCTACTGAGCATAGTTCTGAGTCCTGAAGGATGATAGTAGAGTTAATTTCATTTAAATTAAAAGTTTCTCTAAGACAAAGGTTTCATCTTACAATGTTTTTTGGATTTAACCTTAAGAATATACATGTAATTCTTTTAACGTAGATCTTTTTATGGGTCATAATTATGGCAAGAAGGCCTTTAGTGGCCTTTAGTTTTAAATTGTACCTCGACTCTTTGCAGAATGCTTTGAGTATCCAACTTAAAAGCAGCCCCAATGCGTTTGCGTATCTGTGGAGGTTTCTCTCCAGGCAACAGAGGGTAGTCGGGGCATAAGTGTCCAGTGAGCTCCTGTATGAAGTGGAAGATATGTTATTTTGCTATGGAGGGTGAGCAAATTAAAAGGACACATTTCAGGGCATGTTGATACTTGTAATTTCATACTTCACACCCACAGGAGCATAGCTGAAATGCAACCAAAACTTTTGCAGAGGTATATAAACTAATGAGTTATTGGAAATGTGGCTTTAACCTGTGTTCCTGCTTATCCTGTATGAATCACTTCATTCCGCCCAGTCAAGTCCAGACAAGTTTGTGTTCTCTTCCACTGTAAGTTTGCATAACGTGGTTATACGAAGAGTTTCTTCTCTCTCACATTCTGCTTCCTAAGGCAAAACTTCTGTCCCTCCTAATATCTGCTTTGTTTGAGGCATAAAGAGTAATACTTGTGTTGATATATTTCTAACTGAGGAGGTAACCCTTACATGGCTAGGTTTTTTCCTGGACCACATCGGGGTGTGTCTGTTCAAGTAAAAACAATAGGCACACAGTCACAAGGGAATGATTTCAGTATTTATTGTGACAGAAGGCTGAGGTGTCATCAGAGACAAGTCCATGCAAGTGCAAAGGTTATTCTTATTAGAAGCAAAGTCTGATGAGTGGCCAGGAAATCACGCAGAGGAAGAAAAGTATTTCTCATTGTTGAAAATAAAATCAGAACTACCTCAATAAACATACACCGATCAGGCATAAGATTATGACCACTGACAGGTGAAGTGAATAACACTGATTATATCTTCACTATGGCACCTTTTAGGGGAAGAGAGAAATTAGGCAGCAAATGAACAATTTGACCTCACAGTTGATGTGGCAGAAGTAGGAAAAACAGCAAAAATTGAGCGAGTTTGACAAGGGCCAAACTGTGATGTTAGACACGTGGGTCAGAGCATCTACAAAACTGCAATTCTTGTGGGGTGTTCCCGGTCTGAAGTGGTCAGTATCTATTAAAAGTGGTCCAAGAAAGGAACAGTTTTGAACTGGCAATAGGGTCATGGGTGGCCAACGCTTATTGATGCATGTGGGGAGCAAAGGCTGGCCTATGTGGTCTGATCCAACAAACAAATTAATGTATCTCAAATTGCTGAAGAAGTTAAAGCGTGCGTGTCACTTACCTGGGGACACATGACACCGTGATGCACTGTAGGAAGAAGGCAAGCCAGCGGAGGCAGTCGAATGCTTTGGGCAATGTTCTGCTGGGAAACCTTGGGTCCAGCCATCCACGTGGATGTTACTTTGACATGTACCACCTACCTAACATTGTTGCAGACCATGTACACCCTTTCAGTATTCTTTGATGACTGTGGCCACTTTCAGCAGGACAATGGGCCATGCCACAAAGCAAAGATGGTTCAGGAATGGTTTGAGGAGCACAACAACGAGTTTGAGGTGTTGAATTGGCCTTTGCGGGATATGCTGGAAAACAAGTCTGATCCATGGAGGTCCCACCTTGCAACTTACAGGAAGTAAGGGACCTCCTACTAACATCTTGGTTGCTGATACCACAGCATACCTTCAGGGCTGTTTGGCAGCAAAAGGGAGACCAACACAATATTAGGCAGGTGGTCATAATGTTATGCCTGATTGGTGTACACAACACAGAAAAGTCATAAAAACTATACATAAAAG
>JAOVYU010000001.1:22254268-22270132 GCA_025674565.1 Synodontis membranacea | reverse complement strand
GATTAATAAAGTATTCTAATTCTGATAGCTGTATGGTTAAATGTTTATTTGTGTGTTCTTGTGTTAATCTGGCAACCTGACTCTGCTCCGAACAAGACAGCGGCGCTCAGCGGCTCACTCCCTCCATGCTCCTGTTAGTCTCCATAAAGCTGCTCTTTCTCTTTATGCTCTCATAAGTATTTATTTAATTTTATGTACAGATAATATTACATTATAAGATTTTTTTTATGACACCAGAGACTTTGTGGAGTCGCAGTCTATTTTTGTCAGGATGTAGGACATAAACGAAAAGAGAATGATTTTCTTGTAAACTGAATAGATGTGTATATTTTGGCATAATACTGGAGATATGCTTGTTGTAGAAATACAACTTCATGTTTGACCGAAACATTAAACGCAAGCAGAGAATGAAAACGTATCCTAGTGTCCAGACGTAAAAGCTGCTGGTCTTACCATCGTGAATCTAAAAGTCTGCACATTACTTAAGAGATGGATAGTGAAGTTGGTATATGCGGCAAGATGTATGTGGTTTTTGTAATTGTCTGGGAGTTAACTCTATTCCTCAAAACCTCAGTGAGGTGAGACTCAGTGAGACTGTTGATCTGTGTTTGGGTAGAGAGAGTCATGATACTGCCATGAGTCATCAGTATACATGATTTCTGAGTGATGTGTTCCTGCAATGAGGCACACACCAGATTTTCTAATGTTAAATATCTCAAAAAGGTTGGGAAACACCGAATTAGGCGATACTGTACTCTGTTTTTACGTCAACTATTTTTTTAAAGGGTAATGTACTAATCTAACTTTTAAATGAAATTAAAGTGCTTTTGGAGCATGATTTAGTTCATATTTAGTGTTTAAACTTTAGAAATTTAAAATTTATTAGCATTTTCTTGTGACTCCACCAAACATTCGTGCGCCGGGGTCTGGAACCTAACCTCGCAAATGTGAGAGGTATTACTGTACTGCAGTTATTAATATTAATCCATTGGGATAGCTAATACCACTTAGATGCCTTCTGTAACATTGTAGGCAGCCCCATATATTGTTCTATTAAATTTTTGTCTGAGTGTACAGGAATTTTATCCTTAACACAATGCCCAAGTTGTAGATATTTCCAAAAGTGGTCACGGCCTACTAAGTAAAATTTTTCTGTAATTTTGCTATATGAAAGCAAGTTCTTCTCTTCAAGTAAATCTCCTAGCATTCTAATACCTTTTTTTAACCACTGGGTCCAATACATTGTCTGTTGGCCTATTATAATTCTTTCAATCAGAGCCCAGTCCAAATAATTATCTTTCCCTCCCCAGTGCTTAGCAAGCTTTGCCATTTCAAATGATATACTATAATGTTTAATATTTGGTAAAGACAATCTTCCTCTCTTTTTAGGTTGACAGAGTTTATCCATACGTATTCTTGGTTTTTTTCCCAATCCCATAGAAATTGTTCTATTATTTTGTTATATTTCGATAGTATGTAACGTGGGATGGACATGGGGACCATGCTTGTACCAAATAATTGACCAAATAATTAATCCTAGGGGCAATAATCATCTTAAATATGTTCACCTTTCCCCAATGTCTGCTCCAATTATCTAGATTAATTATAATTTCCTTTACCAATAGCTCAATGTTAGTGGGAATAATTTCTTTTTATTTCTGTAGACTGTCATAAATGGAGTGACCTGTTTGGCAATGCTGGAAAATATTGCCACTTGCACCGGAAAAATGTTGTTTGAAGCCCACTTTTTGACTTCTTCGTAGGACTTGCACTTGGGTTCAGTGATGACCAGTCTATTGGCCGCCTCCACGCAGTGCAGCACATCCGGCAAAATGGACAGCGCCCTGTCGCATACACCCACATTTTCTATCCAGCGGTGCTGGCAGAATTTAAAGGCGAATGTTACATTTGTGAAATCCTATCGACGGCAGGGGCTGTCCTTGAAGAGCCAGTATATGCTGTTTAGAGTATGGTCTACTTCCCATCCCGTGGCCTTATTGCCGCCACGAAATGCATTGTGCATTATGTGGAGTCCACATGAGCCGATGTTTAGGAGAGATCGTTTGATGTCGGCAAGCAGCTCATTTTGCAGTAAGTCAAAGATTTTCCAGTTAAAGTTTGGACAGTCCATTGATATCTGTACAAGATTTTTCAGTCCAATGTCACCTAGCACTACGCTCAATTTATCCACCACATCTCTAGCGGTGGCTTGCCCAAAGAATTCAGAGCCGAGGTATCTGGTCTGAACAGTTCCACAGTCTCATATCCTAATGTGCAAATCCGATTGTTTTCTCTGGAGCTTGCGGTTCCATGACAAAGTATCCAGACTGTCTTGATATCTCTCTGACTAATAGAGATTTGAAGTAAGGTGCAATGCCAAATGTGCTGAAGTAGGCTACCTTTGTGCTTCCACATGTAAACTTCCTCACAATTTCACTGTCCAGAAACATTTTCGAGAAGAGGGGCCCAATGTCACTGCAGGAATTGTACGAATAGTGCGACGTCACCACCTTCAGAGCCTACAGGATTTCGGCATTAGATGCCGCAGTAGCGATCAGAGCCGGTGTCAAGTTTAACGTTGTTTGGTGCGACTGCAAAGGCAATGGTGCACTCACTCCTTGTGCATCGCTGGTTCCGAAGAACCTCTTGAGCGAGCCTTCTCTTGCCATACTCTCACTCTTCACATGCTTTATGCCTTTTGCATGACTAACAAGAGCAGCCTCTCCCATGTTGCTGACATCAAAACTTTTTTGACATAGCTTACATCTCGCTTATGAAGAGTCACTATCCGCCGCTAGCCAATTCTTATATTTTTCATTAATAAGCCACATAACATTAAACGAACACTTGCCTGGCATTTTCTAGCCACTTCTAGTAACTCCTCCCCAATTAGAAAAAAAACACCAAATGCCAGATGAGTAGGCCTAGACTACGTCACATCAAGAGGTTTCGTTTATGTTCAAATTTTAAAAATGATAGCATCATATTTCACTGTATGTCTAATTTTTTAATTGTGTTTCAAAGACACAAATTATAATTACTACATAAACCAAAAAAGAATTTGTTCAGTACTAGTTTTGTAAAACCTGTAGTGACAATGAAGACACTTTCAATTAACTTTTGTAAATCTGCTTTGTTTTGGTTCAATTAGCAAATGTAAACATTGTAAAAAGTGCAGCAGATACAATAATGTAAAAAGTGCAACAAATGCAACAGTATAAAAAGTTCAACAGATGCAACAGTGTAAAAACTGCAACAGATGAAACATTGTAAACAATGGAAAAAATTCAGGGCCCTTAGCACATGCATCAATTTTAACTCAGCATGCTGTAACAAACAGGTCCTACTTAGTGTCCCTGGTGTCTGCCATCATCTCCTGCTCTATCTGGAGCATATCGGAGGTGATCTTCCACGGCATCTTCCACTTCTTTGAGAATCGAACAGATCTCAGTTCCTGTGAAACTGGCCTTTCCACCTTTTCCTTCTAAGCTAAATTTGGCCATTACTGCATTGCTCAGCAATCTGCAGAGTAAAAATGTTATTAGTCAATCACAATGACATAATAATACTCACTCACTTTCAATACAGATACATTCTATTTATTGTTCTGTACGTGGTGTCCTTTGCCGAGTTCACACCAACTTTTGCCAGTTGATTAATCTAAAAAATAAAAATAAAAACAAATGTCACATATGAACAAGGAACTGTATCATTCTTAACCTAAAAATGTATGTCCTTATGAGAGACCCCACATGAAAAAAACATTTTTAAAAGGTATAATGCTGGAAATATGGCCTCTTACCTAGAAAATTCAAGTCTTGCAAATATTTCTAGACTCACCATTTGATCTAGCTATGTTGTCACTTTTGAAGCGGAGCTCTTGCCTCGTGAACTGTTCCATGGTCTATATTTTTTCAACATGAAAAACACATTATCCACATCATTCAAAGGGTTGTTTTTATACTAACTAACATTTTAAAATTATGTCATTGACTGATTCAAACAATTCGTGAAATATAATAACTAAGTTTAACCGCCAACAAGATGGCGTGAACCTCTCACAGTAAAAATAAAACACGGACAACGGCCGGTGGCACAATAACAAATATAAAACAATTTTAACTCTAATAACAAATAAAGAATTTTTAACTGTAAGACATGACCAACTTTAGGCAAAACGTAGCATCACCTTTTTGATTATCCATGTTCTAGTTCTTTTACGAGCTCAATTTGATTTGAAAACCAGAAGAGCGAAAGCTCGGTAGACGAGCGGATACTTGGAAGTGCGCATGCGCGCAGGCATCGGTTTAAATAAACTAAAGAAACTGCCTTTCTCTATAAACACACTTTATATTAGTGTTTTGTTTTTTTAAACACGAGTAAAGAAATAGCATTTTTTAAACACACTGTAAAATGTCATGAACATGTTTTAAACATTGACAACATCAAATTCAATTTCTACGCAATATCGACAAATGTGGTCCCGGCTTGCTCACAGCAGTAAGAGATGGAAGCTCAGCTTCTTAACTATGTTGAAACAATGTTGTCAACATAAAGACAGGATTTCAACTATTATTTATTTAACAGTGAAACATTCTAAGGTTATCTTCAGGGTAGATTGGAATTAAGATTAATTATTAATGAAAAAAAAATCGGATCTAAGGAATCTAAGAAAATGCAAAGAAATCGGATCTAAGACGGGAACTATCTTCCATCATTAACATAAAGGAGCCAATATCGAAAGAACTTAAAAGTGTTAGGCATTTAAATTGAACAATTTTGAATGTTTACCCAAAAATGGTTACAATAGGCTTTTCTCAATCTATGTTCCTCCGGACTTGTGAAACGTCATCAGTCACAGCCCAAGTACTGTTCCAATTCAAAGAATTTAACATTTTCAATTGCATTTAACCAAGAACAGATTAAATATCCAGAAGTGTTCTTTCTCCGACCGTTTTACCAGGGATGAATTGGGACGTGACTTGTGTGGTCTCGGCACAGCTAAATATCACACAATGCATTTCACATCAAACAGCAGCAATGGTAATCGTCGGGGAGGAAGCTCACAGCTATAAATTACAAGTATCAAGGCACTGTTGAAAAACAGTTGTTGGTGTTTTTGTTCTGTCACGGAAAGTAGTTAAGATGTATTTAGTGTATTATTTAGCTGTTTAAACTTCAAATCTGTGTGGATTTGAAATTTGCTCCCATGTTTTCAGAGATGTGAGGTTCCGCTAGCAGGACAGCCAGCTAGCATCACAAGATAGATATCAGGCAGTCAGCGTTCATGGTATCCTGCCGAGCACCATTTGATCTTGGCAAGTCTTTTAGAAATTTGCCACTGACACGGATGTCTCTGTAAAGCATGACATATAATTCGTTTTGGGTATATAAGAGGCAATCTTTGGTCATAGTATCCAAACGTTTTGGCTGAGGGCAAAGTTAAGGTCCATAACTTTATATTTTAATTTAACTTTAATGTTATACTAGAGCACTTATAAAGTACGCTGCTGTTCCAATTACAGAATGATCATACCAAGTCCTCCTGTTCAGGGGAAATTGTACTTGCCAGGTTTGAACTCAAAGTACAGGAATCCAGACTTGGCATAGCCTACTTAGTATTGAGAAACGGCTAATGTTTCTTTGTTGTTTCTGAAAACTTTGCAAAATGTTGGAAAAATTACACCTAAAAGTGAAGCCAAAATAGTTATTACCTTGAAGGACATGGGTAGATGTTCTGTGGCATTCAGAAACTGAGTTGCTCTGAGCTGCAGGGGTCAGCGTTGTCCTAGTGTTACTGAATAAGAGGTTGCTTTCTTCATGCTATTTACAGATAACTCATGTTGGCACTTGGTTGTGCAGGGAGCCAGGTACTTTTAGTGGGTTCACCCACTTTTTAATATTTTCTAGTTGTATGTTTCTGTTTTTTCCCCAAGTTTTTCACTGTGCAATTTGTATTTTTCCATCAGTTTAAAATTTTAGCACATTGCTGAATTAATGGGTTTAAGTCTAGAGGGTATCACATTACATGATTTGTCTCCCAATGGCAGCTAAAACAAGAATGTAACCACCCAATTAAAATGGTCAGATTACAATTCCCAAATTGTCTTCATAAAAAGTTTATTTAAATCCCCATCACTGAAGACACCTACAATGGTCAGGCCTGGGGTCAGCATGGCCACTCATCTGTGGCTACACACCAAGCTGTGATGCACTATAGAAAATGTTGAAATAGTTGTATGTTGAAATAGCTATTTGTCAGAAAGTGAATGTCCAAAGAAAAAGAAATTTGGTGTGAAATTTTTAAGTGCACTGAATTACTTACTACACCTTCAGCCTTCAGCCACTCAGCTTTTAGCAGGCACTTCATGCAACTAGCATTGAGCTATTATCAAAAAACTTCGTATTTTCATGTAAGTACATTCTTCTCTTTACTTTCTTCTTTTCTGCTAAAACCAATATTACACTGCTACACAGGCAAAAAAGATGAACAAAGCCAGCTTAACGACTCTACAGGAAAGTGTTTTATTTTAAATACTCAAAATTCTACAGTGAAAATACTTTTTGCTCCTTATTCCTTCTAAAAAAAAAAAAAGCCTCAAGAACAATTTAGGTTTGTCCACACACACTATGTTTTTTTTTTTTTTTTTTTTTTTTTTGTTTGCTGATTTGCATAATATACAAGACACACTTTTAAGATGAGATTTCCTAACTCAGACATAAAAGGTGTACATACTCCTGAAAAAACAGCAGATTTTCTGAAGTAAAAAATGACATTAAGGTCAATAATGTCAGAAAAAAATAAAAAACTTACAATAACCTAATAGCATAAGTGTACAAACCCCTAAACTAATACTTTATTGAAGCACCATTTGCTTTCATTATACCACTCAGTCCTTTTGGGTAAGAGTCTATTAAACATCACATCTTGAATTAATACCCACTGTATAAGAATGATGTGATGGATCTCTGTTAAACACAATATATTTGCAATGGCCATCACAGTCACTAGTTTTTATCCTGTCAAAAATTTGTGGTCTTAATTACAGAGGGGAGGCCATTTCAGCAATTTTTTTTTTTTTTTTTTTTAATAATTACAATTTTTAATTTTTTTATAAAGGTTCTTATAATGACCTTCATGGAGGAAATGCCTGTATAGCCTTTCGTGGTGGAATACTGCTTCCAGTTGGAGCATTTCAAGTTTATTTTGCTTTACATGTCTGGAAATAGTAATGCAACTGAGTGCTGTTGACCTTTAGAACAGGCAAATAAAAACTCTTTCTATGAACCTCTCTGAATCTCTTCAGAAAAGTAGTTTAAACTTTCATGGTTTTTAATGCCATGAGCTACTAAACGTTATGTATAAACATTATAAAAACAATATTTCTATATAAAGTGTTAGCTTTTGCGCTAATTACAGAAAAGGAGAGTAAGGAAAAGTTAAGTAAAGGAAAGCTGTGGCAGTTCCAGATGTTTTAGGCTCCTCCTATTTGGCTTGTCAGAACATTCCAGTCGAAGTGAGCACTTTTTCACCGACACAGACTTTATCCCTCTGCCTGCACTTATACCAGACACACTCAGACGGCAGACTAAAAAATTCCCTTCTTGGATCATGATGAGAGTCCTTCAGTTCTTCATTGTTTTACTTGGTGGACTGGCTGCAGCACAGCAACAGGCCTTAATGGACTACTTAGAAAGGAGACTGCTTGCGATTGAGGTAAGCCTGAAGTTGCCTGTGTCCCCAGCTACACCAGTACATCCAGAACTCCAAGGAGGTTGGCTTTAACTGGAATCAAATGCACACTCCATTTTTTTCCACAAACACATTCTCTGCATGTCTTTCCATTCTCCCTCTCAATGTCATTCAGTCTTTTGGACCTTCTAAAACAAAGTATCTGTATAATCACCTCCTTTTCGTTCTGACTCTACATTTATTCTCAAGAAATTCGAATCTATTTTTTTCCTAGTGACTCTCAGATTAAATAAGTAGCTTGATTAGTAAAAGATATGATGTGATTAAAGCCAATCTTAAAGCTATGAAGCAGTGTAGAGGGCAGAATATGATTGCATAATAATAATACATTTTATTTGTGGGTGCCTATAAGCATATATATAATATAAGCACAATGCACAAAATCAGTAAACAAATATGAAGTTTCACATTCTGCTATACTTCAAGCTCTGAATAGTATCAATTACAATGGCAGAAGCTATAGAAGCTATATAAAGGCTTGTTTTTAAAAGGCAGCTTAGTTAAGCTTGCTTAGAAATCAGGTAAAAGATCTCTAAGCATCAAAAGTTTAAAAATTTCCAAAAAGCATTAAAACTCTTTCCCTTGTTTATATTACAAGGATCGTATCACTTTGTGGCATGATCAGACGAGTCGCTACACTTCAGAGCTGCGAGAGCTCAAGCAGCAGATTGTAGCTCATCTTGAGGGCCTGGACAAGAACAAGGAGGCACTGAGGAGTGAGCTGGATGCGGTAAGTGTCCGTGTTGACCGGGTGGAGCGTGAGATGGATTATCTCGAGACACAAAATGGAGCACAACCCTGCGTGGATATGGATGACAAGCTGGTGGAGCAGCAGGTGACTGTGGCCAAGGAGAGGAACAAGTCCAAATATGCTAAGCTCACAGGTATAGCTCCCATGTTACATGAAAATAGTGATTTAAATTACAGTTGGGCATGCACCTGAAACACTAGGATTATGCCATACAAAATTCAATAAGAAATGTAGTAGAGTGGAAAAATAGGTGCTGGTTGCAGGCAGTAGATTGATGTAGGGGTGGGTGATAATGCCTTTTAATGTTTTTGCCAATAATATTGTGAAGATCTCATACAAAACAATTTTCTGCACTCACATTTAGATGATTTCCGTGCAAACTGTGGAGCAGTCACTGACAAACACAGTGAAAGGTCTTAAAACGTCATGATGGAAAAACCGTAGGAGCACAAGTGGAATCCAGATTATAATTGCACACTTCACCAAAAAGCATTAGAAGCAAATAATTTAAAGTGTGTATATATATATACACATACACATAAAAAGCTCTTGCATGTTTAGAGATGCTATATTCATTTATTGTATACACTGCTTATCTTATGAGGGTCACAAATCAGCTAGAGCCAATCCATGCTGTCACTGTAAAATAGTAAATAAATAAAAATACAAACTAAAACATTATATTATTCATATTATTATTATAATTATTATTAATCTACCCCGGAATACATTTTAAAAAAGTATAGATGGTTCATTTCATAGAGGAAGTCACAGACACACAAAAATATATATTATATTCAACACATTTAAAATCTCTTTTTTTTTCCTATGTAGAGGAAAAAGTAGTTTATGTACAAGGTAAATGTAGTATGTGTGTTAGCTTTTTGTGTGTATTTTCACAGTAAAAGTAGTATGCATGCAAGCTTTCTTCAGTGTTGTTCATACTTAACAAGAGCTAACTCCAGGTTACGTTCACATACATTAAAATGAACTAGTTCACGTTCATAGTTCATGGCCCATATATGTCTATATATTTGAGGCCAATTTCTAAATACTAGTCTATGAAGCTCTGCCACCATGTGCGCGCTCCAGTATTGTGGTTTCCTCATTGCCGAACTCACCCGGTAAATTGACCAGAATATTAAAAAAAGAATTAAAATAACTGTGATGTTTTGCAAGATCTCGCAAAACTCTTACGTTTTTTTTCATGTCACTTCATGGGCTCCATAGTAATGAGACCGTGCACCACATAGCTTGATTTTCCTATGTGGCTATTACTTTGTCTGTGAGCTACAAAAAGGTGTTCAATAAATCTCAAAACATGTAAGCAAACACTAGCAAACACTAACTATAGCTGATAACAGTGGGCACAACTCAGGCAGGGAAGGAGGGAGGGAAAATGGAGAGAAAATGAGAGCATAGAAAGCATAATTTATCCCATACATTCTGATATTCCATTCGCTGGCTTTATTTATAATTATTACAATTGCATCATGTATAATGGTGTTGGCTACCAAAATTTTTTTAGCTACACACTCTCCTAGAGAATAACAATGGTGCTCACACAGGAATATTTATATTTGTCAGAAAGCCCATGTAAACTACGATGTAGTGCTGCAAATATAATTTTGTGTACAGTAGTAGATTTTATTAATTCTATATTCCATTAGTGTAGTAAGCTAAACTTGCTTACTTATATTATATTTAGCATTATTATTGTGTGATTTAAGTGCAGGCAGTTTTATTACAGTCAACTATTATTCACAGTGATTATCTTGTCATGAAGACAAAGAGTGATATTCATCAGTTTTATGGGCTGCCACAGAAAACCAGAAAAGTAAGTTGTCAGGAGTGAGAAAATGAGTACCAGATGATAGATTTACATATATTATCTGAATCAACGTTTCTTGATATATTATTTATCATCATCATTATCAGATAACAAATTCTTAGTAATCCATTCCTGAACATTGTGGAAAGAAACCCCACTTGTTTACTGATAATATTCCTTTCATGTACACTCTTTTGCATTCAGAGTCAGGAGAGGATGCAGGTGCGGTTTTGAGTGTTTATATAAAAGTGCAAGCAACAGTACAACAGAATCAGTGAGACAATAGCAAAATCCAGAAAACAGGAAAGGGTCATGCAATTAGACAATTAAGCAGACAGCATCAGGAACGATAAACAGGCAGAATTCAGATGAACTACAAACAGGCTTAGGCAAGTTGAGACAGATAATCAGAGAACAGATAAACAATAAAAGGGTCAAATGCATATATAACAAATGCTTGGCACTAGCATCACAAAGGCTCAACTGTTGCTTCACAAAGTTCCTGAACAAATGGAAGTCCTTTTAAACAGTATCTAAGAGTGAGTGCAAGTTAATGGGATGCACCTGCATCCAATTAGAACTTGGGGGAGCTGGATCACATGTGCGTGTTGGCCATCTTGTTTGTAGGCTGGGAACCATGGGAAATGGAATTTGTAGCAGGTTGAGTTGTTGAGACATCAGGTTCAGCGGTCATGGACATGACAGAACCCCCAAGGAGCTCACTCTGGAGCAGGAGTTTTCCAATTGTGTCCTCTGGGCCAGGGATGAGGTTGTTCAGGATGATGAGCATGGAACTCCTCCATGAGGAGAGGATGTCCTGTGCACATACCCAACATTGTTCATCAGGTCCGTTACAGTTAAAAAAAGGCACTGTAGTTTGCCAAATCACCTGCAGAAGTGTAGGATTGACCTGACAGCATATGCCATTTGTCTGTTGATGGAGAGTCACTTAGCTGGCAGGTGGGGGGTGAGTTCTCATCCAAGGGACCACTGCATTCAGCTTTGAGATATGGAAGGAAGGTGTGATCTTCCAGTGAGTAATCAATTTTAGTCTGGGTTGTTTTGGTTGTGTATCTTGAAGCGACTGTTGTAACAGGAGTTGAGCTTGCGGCAGCCAGGTAAGCCACGAAGGTCACAGGTTGAGAGCCAGACTCTGTCACCTGGTCTGAAATGTGGCTTTTCACTCTGATGCAGGGCAGTGTAGCTTTTTGTCACCTCAGCTATTTGTGCCAGGTGTTGGCGAGTTTGTTCCCAGACCCGTTCACTTTTCTGGAACCAGTCATCCACTGCTGGTGATTCTGTGGAAGAGGCAGGGGAACAGGGGTGGCTGGAAACCTAACACACACTGGAATGGAGTGAGGCAGGCACTTTTTGAGAATCAATCAATGATAACCAAAATAATATTGTAGAGTTTGCCAGCAGGGAACATGCATGGAACCTTAGCCTGGGCACATGTAGAACGTGAGATGATAAATCTATTTATATCATGCACCATATTAGGCCACCAATACTTTTCTCGCAGCATATCAAAGGTACGCCGAGAACTCAGGTGGTCAGATGCAGGCTAGGTGTGTGCCCAAGTGATGGGACTTCCAGCATCAGCTTTAATGTTTTTGGAACCTGGATAGTAGGATATTACAAAGTTAATACGTGTAAAAAACAATGTCCACCTGGCTTGCATGGATTTAGATTCTTTGCTGTGCACAGGTAATTGAGGTTCTTGTGGTCAGTAAGCACTAGAAAGGAATGAGCCACTCCCTCCCTCCAGTGTGAGCTTGACTGCCAGTAATTCTCTGTTACCTATACCGTTATTCTTTTCAGCAGAAGATAATTTCTTAGAATAGAATGTTACAGGATGCAGTTTATTATTCTGACCTGAGTGTTGTGAGGGTATGACTCCCACTTCAAGTGTCCACTTCAACTCTGAATGGCTTGTTCGGGTCAGGATGCTTCAGGATGGGAGCAATGGTAAAAGTTGTTTGAGTAGGTCTAGTGTGGCTTCTGTAGCAGGGTTCCACATAAGCCTTTTGGGTCATTTTTTCAGTTGATTCAGCAGGGGCGCCACCACTATACTGAAGTTCCAAATGAGCCTGTGGTAGAAGTTTGCAAAACCTTATCTGAACCAAAAGTCTATTTCTATCAGGAAGCCTAAGAATTTCTTCATAATGCTATGTTTCTGAGTTAGAAAAAGTCACTGCATGGAATGAACCTGAGCGCATGAGAAAAATGGCTAACCGGAGGGTCAGTTTATACTCCCATTACTGTTAGGCTTTCGTGCCAAAACATCTAACTTACTTGTTTACTTGCCTTCTTTGTTAAAGTGATGAAGAGTTTTTGTCTCTGTATGGTTACTTTGACAACAAAAAGTCTTTATTTATTAAACAAAAAAAAGTAGATGTTTTATTTATTTTGATTACCCTAAATCTACAAACAAAAATCGTTTAGCGCACTGTTCATAAAAAATGACTGTATCATAGAAAAGAATATATGTACACAGTTCAAGTAAATTTTGTGTTTTAAACTATTTTTGCAAGTTTTTTACATTGACATGTTTGAGATTTACTGTTGTGACATTTCTGTACTGTATGTAGAAAAATATGCAGGAAAAAATAATCTAATTTAATTTAATCTAATTTCATTTTTTTGTGTGTTTATTGCACTTTTTTTTTTAATTTTTTTTTTTTTTTTTAGCAATTTATCAAGTTATTGTGAATTTATTATATACATATCCTTAAAATTGGGGTTGTACCGATGTTTTGTATATGAAAATACTACAGAAATGACACTACAGCATGTAAAAATACTGAGACATACATATGCATCTAATTAGAACTTGGGAGCGCTGGATTGCACTTGTCTCATCCATCTTGTTTGTAGGTGTGGAACCATGGGAAACGGCATTCATTTCAGGTTGAGTTGTTGACACAGCAGGTGAGGACATGACAGAGTAAAGACGGAGAGGGAAAGAGAGAAAGCAGGAGGATGCTGACAGGGCAGAGAATCTAGTTGACATGGAGGTGAGTGAGAAAAGGAGCAAATTATGATGGTTAAGAGCAAATAATGAAATCACAACAGTCTAATCCCAATTTTAATTTAATTTGCATGTTAGTATTACTTGTGTGTATTTCATATAGTACAGTCAAGCATTGAGCAGTGTGAGTCAATGACATAGAGACTAGACAGGCAGGAGAAGAAGGTGCAGGAGAGAGGGTAGGGGCGGAGGAGCTTCGACTTTATTTCCATTTTTAATGATTATACTTGTGTTATATTGCATTTAGTTCTCAATTAAGGTATCTTGGAAGAAAATCATGAATGTCGTGAAGTGTGTGCCAAATGCTCGGACACGCCCACTTCTGCCCGTAGCACACGTTCTGCGCATGCACCAAACACAACTGCTCCGTATCAAGACTGATTACGGGGCTGATAAAAGGCGCACGGATAATCGGCTCGGCGCTTAGCATTGTCGCCAGCTCTGTGTTGCTCGGATTGTCTTTGCCTCTGCCCCCACCACTGGGATATTACCGCACCGTTTGTCTCTCCCGGCATATGCCTGCTCTATGCTGCTCTGCGCGGCATGCCTCTACTCTGCTCTTCTCTCTGCCTCATCGGACTTATAAGGACTATAACCACATCCGCCTCGGAGCGGCTAGTTTGTATTTGTCACTAGTTGCGCCGAGCCTTTTGCCCACGCCATTTCATTTCGAGGTTTTTCCCCCGGTCAGTATACCTGCGTTTATGTTATCCTTCTCGCCTCAGTTGTGTGTAGTTATTCTTTCTTCATTAAATCTCACATTTGTTTTCACGTCCGCCTCTCCCAGTGATCTTTGTGATTGTGTCCAGACTCCTCCTCACATGCACATAAGCATCCATTGCCTCATGATCGTGACACTGATATTAAAGTTACATTTGAAAATAAAGTCATTGGCCAAATAGACCTCCTGGAATAAAGCAGACCCAGCAACCATTGAACATACAGTACCTACCAGATGATCACCGTTCAGGCACATATACTCTGTATATTTCTTAGGATAAATACATTTTCCTAAGGCCCTGATACTGCTTCCTTCAAACATTGCTAATGCACTGTACATACTGGTAACTGTACTAGTCCTAGTGTTAAAGCATCCTGACAATGGTCAGTATACTTATACAAACCATGTAACTAAAATGTAGCAGTTTTTGCACTTGTCAGCCTTTCATTGTGTACAAATGTAAAAGCACAGGAGTAATCATGATGCAGATAATTCCTTGATCTCTTTGATAACTGTTGGTTTGCAGTTTAGACAACAACACTAACTCAGAAGGCTTAATTTAATAAAAATCATGGTAAATTTATTTTATGTGATACTTGACATGTACACAAACACACACATAAGTGTGCCATTTTCTGATTGTGCTTTATTTAGTAGGCTACATTTAATCCTCAAATATATTTATATTTCCAAAGCAAACGTAATCTTTGCATGTGAAAGGAGATACTGTATAGAAATATTATATTATATATATAATATTATACAGTCCCCCCATTTACCAATTGTTATGAAATTTGAGTGGTAGCCAGAGAGTGTCTTACTGACTATGTATTGTAACGTTTGTAAAAATTTAACTTTGCATTCAGATGGCTCTTATATGGCTCTTCTAATACACAGACTATGTATTGGCTTAAAATTTAATTGACCTGAAGTGGGCAAATGACAAAATTTTTAAGCATGCAAGTTCAAATACAGTTTATATAGAGTGCTGCTTGAGTGTACAAAATGTTTCCTTCTGCTGCTTTTAAGATTAGATATCCTAATTAAGTATTATTGAAGAGATCTGAGGCACACAGGAGGGTGATAAACTTTAATATTTCAATGTTAATATATTTATGTTAACAGATAAAAGCATGACCTTTGTTAAACACCATGGCCTTTCCTTTCCCAGAATCATTTTATATTTCACTGCCTTCATTACAAACAGCAGTTATACAATACTACTTATAGGTAGTAATCAGTTATCACCATATCATATAATTATTAACAAAACACAAAGAAATTTAAATGTTATTGAATAAATTAATACTATATTACATACTTTAAAAAGTATTTTTTATTTTTTTTACCGTCACTTATCACAATTAAGAGACTGACACCTGGAGGGAAAGTAGTGGACAATACCTTGTACATATTTCTCTCAGACACCTGAAGGGATGATCTCTGTTGATATCCCCCCTTCTATTCCCTCCACCTGAGGCCAACCTCGATTAAGGCTCAGTGCCAGCTCCTCTGCTGGTGTCATGTCCTCAGTTGGAGGCCCCCCACCAGTAGCAGTTGCTTGATTCTTTTTCTTTGCAGCTAGAGTGACAATTATACATTTTTAAACTATTGAGATCACATTGAAATTTCTTTATAAGCTATACTGAACAAAAATATACACTTTCGGTTTTGCTCCCATTTTGCATGAGCTGAACTCTAAGATCTGAAACATTTTCTACATACACAAAAGACCCATTACTCTCAAATATTGTTCACAAATCTGTCTAAATCTGTA
>JAOVYU010000001.1:22225537-22241018 GCA_025674565.1 Synodontis membranacea | reverse complement strand
ATGGACTAAAATGTTTTAACGAAAACTTGACTAAAATACCTTGAGTTTTCGTTTGACTAAAACTAGACTAAAATGTTAGTCGACTAAAACATGACTAACAAAAACTGATCAACTGATCAACAAATATGACTAAGCCTAATAAGGAACTTTGACACAAGACTAAGACTAAACTGAAAAATGGGCGACAAAATTAACACTACTCCGCTGCTCGGTGGTATGGAATGAGTAGGTGTGTAAAAACCTTTTACTGTTTTTATCTTGGACATACTAAATGTCACAGCAATATCAGGCTTTCATTTATTTCTTTGAACTGTTCTTTTTCTGTTAAATAATGATTGTACAATCATACATCTTAAAAAAAAATAATAATAAATAAAAATTTCATGCACAAGTTTTAATCTATTTTGGATTTTCTGACATACAGTGCACTGAAAGTCCAAAATGTTTTAACTTGCCAAGGTCTTTTAACATCCTGTTATTGAGCTAGTAGCTTCTCTGTACAAAACATAAAAAGGGTTTGTTTAAAAAAAAAGTTCAAGTTAATGGATAAAGTGTAACAAATTTGAGAATGTCTGGAAGAAGACACAAAATGTCACCCTCAGCTGAGAGGAAATTGGTTAGGATGGTGAGTAACAACAACTCAACCAACAAGGCGCAAGCCTGTCATGAACTGGAAGCTGTTTCAACACTGTCTACAGCAAAGTGAGATTAACATTTCCATGGACTTAGAGGCTGCTGTTCAAAAAAAGAAGCCCCTGCTCCAAAATCAACACCATCAAGATCGAATAAAGTTTGCAGCTGACCACATGGACAAAGAAATATTGTTCTGGTGGAAAGGTTTATGGTCAGATGAGACAAAGATTGAGTTCTTGACAACAATGACCAGAGGTATACATAGAAAAACACCATACTAAGTGTTAAGCATTGTTGTGGTCATGCTCTACTGCTGCCTGTGGAACTATAGAAAATATGAAAATATGTGGTCTGTGCAAGAAAGCACACAAATTTAATTGAACTCTAACAATTCTACAAGAAGACAGGTCAAATATCCAAACAGAGGTTTTCCAGAAGCTTATTGATGGCTATGAAAAGCATCTAGTCAAGGTGAAACTTACTAAGAAACTTTCAAACAAATATTTGGTTTCCTGTATGAATATTACTGTGTATACACTACCGGTCAAAAGTTTTAAAACACCCCATTTTTTTCCCCAGTTATTTATTGCAATTCAAGTTGTTCAAGTCCAATGAATAGCTTGACATGGTACAAAGGTAAGTGGTGAACTGCCAGAGGTTAAAAAATAATGTACATTTATTTACAAAACAGAATTATACAAAAAGGCCTCTTTCAGTGAACACAAAATGGGTGAACAATTTAAAGCTGTTCTGCAGCAATGGAGGTTGATCAAGCCTTGAAAGCTGGTGCTACTAATTCCCACAGGTGTTCCAACTTACTGGATTACTTACAGCCCCCTCTGTCTGCATAAAAGCAGTGTTGGAACACACTGTGGTACCATACCCTCGTGAGCATCAGTTGAACAGTATTGTACCTGCAGAAAGTAGTGTGTTGCTACAAAAATGGTGAGAAAAAGACAAATAACAATGGAGGGGGACAGACCATCATAACACTTAAAAATGTAGACCTTTCCTACAGAGAAATTGCAAAGTCAAGGTGTGAGTGTTCTAAAACTTTTGACTGGTAGTGTATGTGTACTATGTATAACTATACACTGCATGTATAACTTTGACTTTGATTTTATTTTATAATCTGAGTTGAGAGCCCCACCTCCTTCAGGCCCTGCCCTGGGAATCTGTGAAACTGCACTCATTTTCAAATATAAGCTGATGGAGTCATCATTCACTAGTGCAAGTCATATATCACACGTCCATGCAACACCCTCCCCCACCAAATTTTTTATTTTTCCAAATTCATAGAGTTAGGCTCCCTGTTGGAGGTAAAGTTACACTATAATATGGTTGGACAACATATCACCAATTAATTTAGATTTCTTTAAAGTGACATTTCAATGAGCAGGGATATCTAATTTGCTAAATGAGCACTGAATGGTCTCTCCATAGTAACTGAACGAAGTTTTGGTTTCTTTGGTCTTGATGTGTAATGCCTACTTTGATCAACAAGGTGCAATTTTTGTAGAACTTAGAATAATGAAGACAAGGTTCAAGACAGACTCAAAGACAAGGTTTTAAGTCAGAAAACCTCCAGTTTGAAAACCACTTTGTTTAGGCAAGCTTTTTCTTAATAGCTTTTCTCTGTAAAGGAACAGATCTTGACAGTTCAGCACAGCGAGCTCTGATAAACTGAGATCTTTTGATGCCGTCACCCCACTTGTTCCCTAGTCCACAGTGTAACCTTAAACAAAATATTTAGTGTAAGAGTTTCTTATTGCTACAGATATTTACTTGCACAAGAATTGCTTAGTGAAGAAATCATATGTGTTTGTTTTAACATTTAATTTCTTAAAATATGATTTATTAAATCATAACTTGGTTACATGCTCAAATTGCTTCTGCACAAAGCTCAAAAATATGAACATTAATAAAAAAAATCTAGATTACAGAAGTTACACATTGTAACTTCACACATTGTAAAATTTTCCAATAATATACAAAAGTTTTCATCTAGCCAAAGAAATTGAGCTTTTTCCTGTATCATAAAAAACCATGTCTTGCTGTCTGTAGTTCATTTGCTTTGCATTATGAAATCTCTGCCCTGAGTAGAGTAGGAATGTTAAAATCATTAAAATGAAGGACAAGCCACAAAAGGTGTCTAATACCGAAGTGTTAAAGGTATAATTTATGTGACCTTATTATATAGTATTGTCGTCTTTTTTTATTGACCCAAACCATTAGCATATCTGTAAGCAAGATACAGTGGAATGTTTTCTTGATTAATGAACAAAAAATACTAACATGAACATGCCTAACAGCAATTTAAGCCCACTCAACACAGCCTATTTTCTTGAAATGACTGCAGGTCAACATAGTTTTCATAGACAAATATCTTGTTTCATGGCAACAAAATAATTCTTTCAGCCCAAATGCTCAACATTAACCTAACACAAATGGTCTTGTTTGCCTGTTCTCTTTGGATGATCCAAACTATGCTGTGGGAAGCAGTACCACACAATCCATGCACATTTTCCGTAGTATTAGACAGTATTAGACGGAAAGGGTAAACAAATAATTCTAATTCAAACTAATAAATCATATCTACCTCATTAGAAAATGTTATGAGTAATCAATACAGTGTTATTTTGAATGAAACAGTCTTCGTAAGAACTTTCATGGCTGTCCAGTCCACACTGCATGTACATTCATTGCAGCACAGTGCTAGTACCACGATTCATCATCACTGCACAAACTGACAATGATTTATTAAATATATCAATTCTACCAACTATCAGGAGTTTGAAATTCCTCCAGGTTTAGATCCTGATGCTTCTTAGTCACTGGTCTAATGTGGTAGAAATGGGAATAAGTGTCCTGTATCCAACCAGTAATGCATGTTCAATGTTTCTGTTGTGCACTCTTACACCTGGCACAGCACTGGGTCTCTGGCACCACAAGGAACTCACAAGTGGCTGCACGGACCTGGACAATAGGCTCAGAGCCAAAAGGAGGCTCACTCTTAAAGCCTCGGCACACAGAGTAACGCTCTAGGTCTTCCAGCAGGGTGGCAACCTGTGCCACTGAGGTGAGTCGGGCTGGGTGAGCATGATACAGCCAATGTGTAGGAAGCAGAGGCTGTCCCTGAACACTGATGTGGTAACGAAAGCTTGGTTCAATCTGCACCGTTGTGTCTGCCATGGCTGAGAGCTTGGAGCACTGAAGGAGCTGAAGGCGTGGGCCCTCAGCCAGCACGGCACACCAAAGCACAGGCAACGGGGCATCACGCAGCGATGTCAAGAGCTCCAGCAGCTCCAGGTCCAGGCCATCTTCAACAGCATTGTCACCCCCGAGGCTAAAGATCTGTGTGATCTGCAAAGAAAAGCTTATTACTCAATAAGTAAATACAAGAGTGAATCAAATGAAAAGCGTATTTTTTTGGTATTATTTTGTATTGTTTACTGCAAACAGATGTCAAAGGAGTGTTTTCTGTATCAATCTCCATTTTTTTCAATTCAAGTGTTACAGTGCTTAATGAGTGTTTAGGTCCTCTAGAGAAATATTCAATTCAAGTTTAACTTATGTTGCACTTTTAGGGTTATCATTTGTATGACTCTCGTGTGCAGTGTTTGACTTTATTCAAACTAATCTCATTGCAGTGTCAAATTACACTCAGAAAACAAAAGAGCATAAAATCTGTGGATGCTACACAGATTCTACTCCAGAATTATCACCCATTTATACCTCTGTGTCTGCAAGAACTGTTGATATAAAAACATGATGATATAAAGTGTACATACACCCACCAGCCACAACATTAAAACCTAATTAAAACCTAATATTCTGTAGGTCAACTTGGGCTTGCTGCAGGTAACTCACAGAAAGTTAGCCAGCCTCTACTGATATTTTGCTTAACTGTCTGTTGGTAAATCCGTTATCCGTAGGCAATATAATGGGTAATGTTCTGGGTTGGCTGAGGCTTGGTAATAAATTAAATGATATGGCATGGCAATTTTCTCTGACCAATTCTGGATTGCATCTTTCTTACTACAAGTTAGGGTCTTGACTGGTTTGTTATGATGGCAGAAGCTTTTGGGCTGTGGCTTGCTTTAATATGCGCATACACCAACAGTCAAAAGTTACTGCACACAGCACGATTTTCTACATTTTCAATGTTACTTAATTTAAACCAAAATGTCTAGACACTAGAAATAGTAGTAGTCTAAGCTAATAAATAATAAATTCACATTCACCATTTGAGTACCTTATATTAACAAGAAGATTTGTCATTAAATACCGTTCAGTAAGTTCATTCCAACACTACTGGAGCACTGTCTACAGGTGTGATGCAGTAGTTGGCTGCTTCACTTTGACCTTTCTGTCCAGTTTCAGGTTCAGGGCAGGTGACTGTGGTGGCCAGGCCTTGAGTTGCACCCTTCTTTTCTCTTTTTTCCCCTTTTAAATAGTTCTGACAGTGTGTTGGGATTATTGTACTGTTGCACTCATCTGAAGCTTATGAAGTAAATAGGAAAGTGGTAAAAACCTGTGGTGTAAAAACTTTTGACAGTAGTATACACCCATTGGTTTTACCAACAAAGGGTTAGGCAAAATATCAGTACAGACCGGATAATTTTCAAAGAGTTACCTGCTGCAAAATAATAAGCTACCTCCCCAAATAATATTTGTTACACAGGTAAGTGAACCCGGGTCCTCAGAGTGGCATCCCAATGCCTTTGCCACAGCACTTCCAGTGTACGTTTTTTCACAGCTTGTAAGACGGTGGTGCATTTTATGCGATGATTATTATGCCGTATAAAAAAAGAAGCTGTGTAAAAAAAAAAAAACTGTGCCTTGAACACTGCTCTTTTAGGCCATTTTATTTTATATTTTTAATAAAACACTTTTTAAAATCTACCTGTAAGCAAACACCACTTCTACTTCCACATACTCAGGAAGTATGCACAGTTACAGGTAGTTAAATATACGCACGCACACACACGCACGCACGCACGCACAAACATCACGTCCCCTATCCACACACAGATGTACAAATTTTTTACCATCACAATTTGTGTGTATGCATATTTACAAGTGCCCTCCACATTTACTGACACCTTTGTAAAGTCTAGTAAAATCCCCCCAAAAAATATCCACCTTTTTGTTAAATGGTTTCATGTCACACTGGAAAAAAAATCATTTTAAAAAATCCAACCTTTAATTGAAAAATTTATTCAGAGAAAAGCAAATCTTGTCAATAAATAATTATTTTCAACTAAAACATATGTGCCACAATTATTGACATCCCTGGAATTATTGTGGAACACAATGTAACTGAAGCATGTTTCCCATCGTGAGTTGGAACTGTCAAGCTGAAATGTCCTGATTAACTATTGTACAAATATGAGGTGAAACTGTCATGCACCAACATAGGAAAGATAAGAGAACACACAAGCCAAATTAAGGAGAAGTATGTTGACCTTTAAAATGAAAAAAATAATAATGGAATTATGGAAAGTTTGAAATATATACAGAAAACTACATGCAAACATCTAAATATGCTTTGTGTGTTTTGTGCTTACTGTTGGCTCCGTTTCATCCTCATCTGGCTCCTGTGCATGTTGTTCAGTTGCTGGGGGGCGTCTCCACTTTCTTTCATTTACTCTAGTCCATTCATCACAGAACAGATGCAAAAGATGATCCTCAGAAAATGCATGTCTTTCCTCAATTTCTGCATCCTATAGAAATAAACATGATGCATTTGTAAAGCCATAGGTCATTAACACTGTGCAGAGCGAGATTAATTATACTGCCTGAACAGCTCCTTAGTCACAAACTCCCATGTCCAGCGATATCAATATATAGATCCCAGAAAACAATCTAATTTACATTCAAGGCAAACTGATGACTCCGTAGAAGACATGGCTTGGCTGAAAACAATCATTCAGAGGCAGAGAAAACAACTCTGAGGCTCATGCCAAGAGTTAGGTGGGATCTTAATCAGATCCCACCTAACAGTCTAGACACTGGTCATGCTCCCTGTTCAGAGGAATTTGAAAGAGTCTGTCAACAGCCACTTCCAGGAGAGTCTTTTTAGCTGATTTAAATGACAAATGATAGATGAACTGCCATGTTCAACTACAGCCTCTGCAACATCTGTAAATGGGTAAGAACTGACACTGGGAGATTGCAAGTGTGAATGCCAGGGATACCAGCGCCATCCGTGACCGTGAGTCAAGGGACCTCTCTGGGAGGGGTGGTATAATCTCTCTCCTATTTCAATCACAGCGACACTACCCAATCCTGGGCATCTGTGAGCTCATGTATGCAAATAAGCACAAATATCTCTTTACTCCAAATGTGTTACATGTCTCTGTGACATGGCATTAATAGCATTTTAAAATGGGATTGGCTGAATTAATGCATCTCAAAGAAATCTTGATGATCAACCATCTTGCTGGTTGGTGGGAAGTGACCAAAATGGCAAAGATAAAGGGAAAAAAGTAGTGGGACTGGATAGTGCTGTGTTACCCACTATATTAGTGGTGACAGTTGAATAGGCCACAGTGCAAGGATTTCACTGACCCCTACTTGTGAAGAAATATTTGCTAATGCAGCAAAATAAAGTTTAGTAATTTTATCATCTGAATCACGGGTGTCAAACCTTATCCAGAAAGGGGTGGTGTGGGTGCAGGTTTTCATTCCAACCAAGCAGAAGCCACACCTGAGTAACTGACAGCCAAGATCAACTGATTAAACAGGTGGAATCAGGTGTGGGTCCTGCTTGAATTGTTTTGTTGTTGTTTTGAATTTAGAATTGTTTTGTTGTTGCTGAGAATTGTTTTGTTGTTGCTCACTGGGAACATTAGAATAGAGCTGAGATGCATAGAGTGATGCAAAAATAACATGTTGTGAATTACAAGAAATCCACACTGTTTAGTAGACCCTCCTGACATACCTGTCCATTGTAATCTGAGATGCAATGCTTGTCTCTCTCCATATAACGCACACCAACAACAGAACCTTTTGCTATTCTTTCCTTCTCACATTCATTGTCAGAGAACTCAAAGTCCCACTTTTCTTTGCTTGGTCGCAGGAGTTTATGGCTGTAAGCATAATGCAGTCTCGGCCTGCCAGGTGTAGTCCAGCCCTGAGGAATAAATTAGATTGAATTCAAATATAAAACTTAAAAATTTGATTGTAGAATCAGCAAAAATCACTGAAAATGGGTCATACTATCTAGAAAAAGAACAATAATGAAGCGCATTAAATAACCTTACAGCATTTCAAAAAACATGCAAAAGTTTCAAAAAATACTATGTTAAACTTCCAGGATGAGATGGTTTACAGACTTGCTGAGAGAGAAGACCTACCTTAGCTTCTCTTTGACACTGACGCTGACGGCACTTCTGTCTTTTTTTATTGCTTCCACCAAATTTGGGTTTATCTATGCAGTAATCACAGGTTCCACAGTCTGCTTTAGCCACACAGCCTTTACATCGTCCACAGGAGCGCCGAAACTTCCTCAGCAAACCCTGCAGAAGACACACAAATACCATGTCTTCAGACATTTGCAAGCCTACTTCTGCATTCTTGTGCAGGACTGTTTTTTTTTTTTTTTATCTACAAAAGCAAACATTGGACACAGTAACCTCTTCTGCAGCAATATTTTCTACCAAATTACAGAATAAATAATTAAAATACTGCAAGTTATAGACACTATAAATAGAAAACACCACATAATCAATGAAAGAAAACAAACTGATTTAATTTACAGTGTCTATGTTACCTACTTAGGGCTACAAAGGTCATACAAATAAAATCTGCCTGAATAAAAATAACTTGAATGAAAAAAGGCACAGGATTGTACAAAAAAATTGTGCTTTTGGCTGCAGTTAAAGTTTGCTAGTGAAAAAAATATAGACTGGTATATAGACTGCTCAATCCAATAAACAACTTCAAAATACAGTTCACATATATATAAATCCATGTACATAGACTTTTGTTGGAAAGTAACTGCTCATGATATTAGATAATTCTATAAATTATATAATTTATATCTAATTATATTTTTAAGAAATCGGTTCAAGGCAATTTTCAATTGTTTAACATTGTGTTAAAAGTTTATTAGCTTTAATATTTAATAATGTACCAACTCTAAAGCTATACTAGACAAATTGTGCCAAGTGAAATGTGACTTCAAAGGTATTTTTTGTTCATTCTGTCTTTAGCATGAGACAAAGCCATACTTAAATGATGCAAAGGAGAGAAAGTGAATGAAGGAAAATTCAGTTTAACTTAATTCATATGCTATTTGTTTTATTTGTACAAGTTCTCAAATACTTGATGCTTCATTCATCCAACAACATAAACCCCATACCTAAAAATGTGTAAATTACCAAAAAAAGGAAAGAGGAATGAACACACACACACACACACACACACACACACAAAGTAGGAGAGAATGAACACAGTATAGACTCCTACATTTTCCTACTGCTACACTATTTAAACCGCAACCATCAGGAAAAGACAAATGTGTCATTAAAACAAATGATGTTTTGAATGTTTTTTTGCCACTGTATTGGAAACATTCTACAACCAACAATAATACAGCTAAATCACAAGTGATATTCTAGCATATGTGTCAATTCTTCTAGTGCTCAAGTTTAATGATCCATACATCTAGGTCTTACATTTGTGAGTATTACACATATTTCCTGAGAACAACGTTTTATCTCATCAACCTTTTTGGATGATTATGAATTCTGACGCTAGATCCTGCCTATGTAAGAAAAATACAGATACATCACTCACAGTTGCAGATCTAAGTGAACTGTCATGTACCATGTAATAGATTTCAGCATGATCAAATAATTAAGGGGTTATTTTCCAGCTTGTAATTTGCTATGACATTAACATGGTTAGCCTGATACCACTAGCCAATTTATGCTTTAATGTGATTCTCTACTCTGTCCCGTGTTTGTAAATTACTCACATGATCACTGATATGGTATTTGTTTGTTCATCAACATGACAACATAGCTTAAGGGTGAGCTAAAAAATGTATTCTCATTCTGGCTAAAAGGTCTGTCTGATGAACATGCTCAAGCAGACATCTTTCAAAGTACATATTAATTGTTCCCTGTTGAGAAGCAGGTGAGAACCTGGCCTGCAGGAGCCATCTCTGCTCTTCAGGACTGTTTTGAGCACACTGACTGGCACATGTTCAGGGAGGCTGCAGCCGACGGCGACAGCATCAACTTGGAGGAGTACACATCATCAGTGACCAGCTACATCAGCAAGTGCATCGATAACGTTACTAGCTCCAAGACAATCACTGCAAGGACAAACCAGAAGCCGTGGATGACTGCGGAGGAGCGTGAGCTGCTGAAGACCCGAGATTCTGCCTTTAAAGCAGGTGACAAAGTGGCCCTAAGAACAGCGAGGGCCAAACTGTCTCGGGCCATCAGAGCAGTGAAACACGCCCATGGTGAAAAAAATCCACAGCCACTTCAGGGACAGAGGTGACACATGGCGCATGCCGCAAGGTATCCATTCCATCACCAACTACAAGACGCACAACACCTGCCTGTGATGGTGATGTCTCCCTACCAGATGCGCTGAATGACTTCTACACACAGTTTGATGCACAGAATGATGTGGCGGTAACGAAATCCACCCCTCTCCCAATGAAAGACAAGACCAACAAAAATAAAGGTTTAAAAATAAAATACAAAGAAAAAATTTTTCTTTATCATTTCAGCAATCCTCATCACCGTGAGGGATGGACACAAGCACTTCCGTTTACGGCATCTAATAAGTCTTCAATACTGAGGATTCAGTTTTCCATTCCTGCAGCTAGCACAAACCCCACAGTCCTCAGTGAGCTGACATCCTCGACAAAACCCACATGGAAGCCACTGAGAACGGAGCTGAAGTTTACATCTGCATCTTAAAAAACATACTTCTGACAATTGGTAAGCCACCATCTTTGTTGCCGTGCCAAAGAAGTCTCCAGTGTCCTGCCTCAATGACTACCGTCCCGTAGCACTCACACCCATAATCATGAAGTGCTTCGAGAGGCTCGTCATGAGGCACGTTAAGACCCTGCTGCCATGTACACTGGACCCTCTGTAGTTCGCCTATCGTCCAAACCGCTCAACGGAATGTAGACAAAAGAGATTATTGTTAACTTCAGGAGACGACGGAGCATCCACTCTCCGATGTTCAGCGGAGAGCATCCACTCTCCGCTGAACATCGAAGGATCCTCTGTGGAGATCGTCAAGGGCACCAAATTCCTTGGTGTTCACCTGGCGGAGAACCTCTCCTGGTCCCTCAACACCAGCTCCATAGTAAAGAAATCTCAACAGCGTCTCTACTTTCTGTGGAGGCTGAAGAAAGCCCATCTCCCACAACGCATCCTCACCACTTTTTACAAAGGGACGATCGAGACGCATCCTGAGCAGCTGTATCACTATCTGGTATGGAAACTGCACTGTATCACAAGACCCTAGATCACAAGACACAAGATCACAAGACCCTACAATGGATAGTGATACAATGGATAGAACAACTGAGAAGATCGGCGTCTCTCTCCCCTCCATAACCGACATTCACCAAACCATGCTGCATCCGAAAAGCCACCAGCATTGTGGACGACCCCACAGACCCCTCACACAAACTCTTCACCCTCCTGCCATCGGGAAAGAGGTATTGAAGCATTCAGGCCCTCACTACCAGACTCTGTAATGGTTTCTTCCCTCAAGCCATCAGGTTTCTAAATACTCAGGGACTGGACTGACACACACACACACACACACACACACACACACACACACACACACACACACAATCATTACACATCTCTGTATTTAATCTCTTTGTACTACCAACTTGTTTTCTGCTACACATCAGTTACCACTTGTTTTGCTACTACACTATCAGTTGGTGCTCTTGTCGGTATTGTCTTTCATGTTGCTTTTTGCACTACTTTTTGTTAGCGCACGTGCACTTTATATAGTCTTTTTGTGTTTATGTAGCATACATGCACGTTACGCATTTGGCCTAGTCTTTTATGTAGCACTATGGTCCTGGAGAACGTTATTTCATTTCACTATATACCACATATATATTGTTGAAATGACAATAAAGCTCACTTGACTTGACTTGAGCATAAATCTTACCTCACTGTCGTTTTCTTCATAAAATGGTGACTGATCATCTGAATCACTGTACTGTGGAAAAAAGTTTGATTATAGAACAAATTTGCATATATTTTATTTGTTTATAATCAAAGTAATGATCCGTGAATAAGCAGTTTCAATATCACCTGACAGTCCTTAATGTCTGCAAGTGAAGGCTGAAAAAAAAGAACTGTAAGACATCTATTGTGACCTTTGCATTATAATGCACAATGTACAAAATATTTTTCCTAAAGTCTATATCTGTAGCAGAAGCCAGTTTTGTGTTTCGAGCTGTAGAGACTTCGTCAGCTTATATAAAATATTTTATAGCTTATAATATAATGCGATACAGTGATCAGAGGATAAACAAATTTAGAATTTTAGAAATGACAACTTTAACTCCATTTCTGTCCGCTAGGAGGATGAGCATTTTTATATCTTTCAGTAGATACTATGGAAATACCTGATTTCATGCATGCTACGATGATTATGCAGTTTAAGTCTACAAATGTATTCTACAAAATACACTTTCGTACAGTTTATTAGGTACACCTGTTCAATTGCTTAACACATAATGCTAATAATTTTCATAATGCTCAAATCATCTCAAACTGGTAGATGTGTAAGAGTTAGCAATGTGAATATCATGGTGCATGGAAAACTATTAGCCTAGGCTAACAAGGGTCCAGTTTGCATAGAAGTTCACAACAAGCTTATAACTTCAAAAGTGAGAAACATTTATTAACTTAGGATACTCAGTGAGCTATATCCATAGTTGAATTGTACCATTTCACCCAGAAAACCAAACAGAAATACAGCAAGAGGATTTACAAGTGTGTCCTGGCCAGTGCATGTTAGCTTTTAAAGAAAATCATTGATAAGAGAATAGTAGGACAAATGTAGAGACTAAAGGTTTGCTTACCTTGGAAGTTGTGTTAATAGTTTCTAATCCTTCTGGTCTCTGCAGAAAACAACAAAGTTTAACACTGACATTCCGCAGATTATTTTTTAAAAAACTAAAAATCAATAATGTTGCAATAATCAAATAATTTATATGTACAATGCCCTCCACAATTGTTGGCACCAGTTTATTTTGTGCCCGCGAACAGTGAGGCGGAGGAGGATAGTAAGAGGAGGAAAAAAAAAAATCTCCAAGGATCACTATTGGTAAATTACATAAAAAAATTAAAATGTAGGCTCAACCAAGTCTCCAAAACCACTCTTCAGACACCACCTCAATACCAACAGATTATTTGGAAGGTGTGCAAGAAAAAAAGCCTTTTTTTCAGTTAATCACAAAATAAGTGCCAAGAGTTTGCAAAACACTACTACAACTTTGACTGGAATTGTGTTCTATGGTCTGATAAAACAAAATACAGTTTTTGGCAATAAACAATCAAGGTGGGTTTGGTGTAAAAAGAAGGATGGCTATAATGAATCGAACTTTATCCCAACAGTAAAGAATGTTGTGTTGTAATGTTGTGGGGTGGTTTTTCCTACAAAGTCCCCTGAAACCTTGTTAGGGTACATGGAATCCATAGACCCCATTAAACACAGAACATTTCTATACTAAATCAAAACCAGGCTACCTCTGCCAGACAACTAAAACTAGGACAATGATCTGAATATGTGCAAATCAACACAAAAATTATGAACTGACCAGAGAACCAAGCTTCCGCCACAGCCTTCAAACTCCCCTTCTCAACCCCACTGAACACCTGTGGGGTGAGTTGAAAAGAAGAGTGCACAAGAGTGAACCTTGGACTATGGGTGGTCTAGAGAGATTCTGTAAAGAGGAATGGCCTCAGATTCCCTGCGCTGTATTCTCCAACCTTATAAAATGTTATCGAAAACTCATTGCTGGTTTTTTTTTGTGAGGTTTTTGTGGAGGGCACTGTAATTTATTAGTTAAAATGTAAAATATATTCAGCTTTCATAATAATAATAACAGTACTATCAGAAAGGTCATACATGGACTGCTGAACCACACTGTGCCTGAGGAAGTACATCATCCGCTCTCCTCTGTAAAAGAAAGAGCCAAGGGTGAAAGAGAAGACCAACAAAAATAAAAGTGTAAAAATAAAATACAAAGAAAAATGTTTTTCTTTATTATTTCAGCAATTCTCATCACCTTGAGGGATGGACACAAGCACTTCCGTTTACGGCATCTAATAGGTCTTCGATACTGAGGGTTCAGTTTTCCATTCCTGCAGCTAGCACAAACCCCACAGTCCTCAGTGAGCTGACATGCTCGACAAAACCCACATGGAAGCCACTGAGAACAGAGTTGAAGTTTACATCTGCATCTTAAAAAAAATACTTCTGACAATTAGTATATAAAGGACTTAGCATTACTTACTTTTCTAAATGTAATGTTGCGGTTATCTTTAGCTAGACAAAGGGAGTAGGAGACAAACAAAACGCATCCTAAATGTTAAAAGTGCATCTTAAACAACAACAAAGGCTAAAGATACAGTAGTTTTTTTTTTGTTTTGTTTTTTTTAAATAATTTTCCTTTTTGTTTTGTTGCTAACTTGCACTAGCATGTGGACGTATTGTACAAATCAATTATTAGTGCAAGAAGTAGTTACTTACGTTTATAACCTATTATAATTAACAACAAACATTTAATTACTTACAGGCATTGCATGCTTTGCTGCATTTTTCACACATAGTCTGTCCCTCAACACTTGTAAACGAGTTCCTACATCTTGCACAGATGCTGAGAAAAAAAATGCAAAGAGAACATCAAGAGTTTTGCACTTTTTTTCAATATTCCCAATTTAAAAAACATAAACCACTTATAACATGATGGGGTGTAAACCTCAGGCTATCAGGCAATATAATACGATTTCGTATTGTACGATTTCAAAAAGCAATGATTTGAAAGTGGTCAAATTACACCTCTAAATGACACCAATCATCATAAGAAATCAAATATATTAATATGATCTAGAGGAAGTATACCCAAGACAGGAGTTAGATGGAATATAGGTAGGTCCATCCTCTATGTAAGCAGGCACTTTTAAAGGCTGTGAAGGAAAGCCTGTATTAGAAGAGGCATTCTGTCTTGTGGGGGCTGCTGGTTGGATTATGAGAGCTCGATTGGGGTTCTCATTAGAGGTCCCAGGACCGGGAACACTGGGAATATCCTTTTGATTTGAGGAAGGACTAAGCCTTTGTTGAGCAAAGAGGCAGAGGCTGTATGGAGGGCCTGGACTGTAGGTCCTGTCATAAGCTTCTGCTGCCTCATTGTGAAAACTGGACTCTGAAGAGAAACCACAGTCAGCTGGGGAAGAGTGGTCCATCTTCTTCTTCTACATGGTAAATATAAAAAAGGAGCAAGTGGTATTATTTTAAAATTAAAATTCAAGTGTCAAAACATTCATATTCATTTAATGTATTAGAATGTAGTCATTTAATTATTATATTATTCAAGTATTAATAGTTCTATTAGTGCATTTGCCAACAATGTTTACACTGCCTCCATTTTTGAAGCGCAATTTTCAAGATTCGAGAATTCAAGAATCATGCTCCACAAAAGCTGCTGAAGTGACTGAAATCTGAAATGACCTACATTTCCAATTGCAGCCGCTACTGCAGTCCAATATTTGTTCTTTTTCATGGTGTACTTGTAGAAAGAGTGGGACAGGTCATATAGTTATGATATAGA
>JAOVYU010000001.1:22180028-22195534 GCA_025674565.1 Synodontis membranacea | reverse complement strand
GAGTGAAGCTGAGATGTCAATGTACCTGCAGGAAATGGTTATTGACGGAGAAGACGACCCACTAACTTGGTGGAAATATAATCAAGGACGGTTTCCAACATCGCTCATAAATATTTGTGCATATGTGCTACCAGTGCTCCATCTGAACATGTGTTCAGCACAGCGGGTAATGTTGTTACTCCACTTAGAAGCTTATTAAAGCCAGAAAAGGTGAACGTTAGTATTTCTGTCCAGAAACCTTCATATTTAAACTTGTTTTTTGTTCCAAGCTCTGTTCATTATGGTAAATCCATGAAAAAGGCATATTTGGTGTAGTTTATTTAATCTAATTTAATTAAAATTAATTTGATTTTTTTCTGCTGTTTTTGTATGCCTCATTTATTAATGTAAACGAACTAGTTTGTTTAATTCGTTTGGAGTTCACTGTAATTTGTATTGTGATCGCTAACAACTTCCTTGTTATTATTTCCTCATAATAATAATAATAAAATAAGTAAAGATGCGGAAATTGAAAGCATGCATTTCATTTGGCTATATAGTGTGATTAAGTGTGTGTTTTTCGCGAGCTGATTGCTGCTGCGGCAGAGGCGGGGCGGAGGATCGCGATGCCGGCTCAGCATCGTGATGTCTATCGGCCATCGACGATGGACGATGGCATCGTCTATCGACCCAACCCTACATTCTATGGTATAATGAACTATTTTTGTGCTTTAAAATCTTAAAAAAAAATTACATATAGTTTGTACGGTCTGGAACAAATTAATCGTATTTACATGCAATCCTATGGGGAAATTGTGTTCAGGTCATGACCAAATCGGGTCACGACCAGCAAGCCCGGCCCTAACAAATTTGGAGCCCTAGGCAAGATTTTAGGTGGCGCCCCTTGCATCGCAGTAAATTCCACTGCCAGTTTACATACAGATGAAACTTGAAAAATTAGAGTATCATGCAAAAGTTCATTTATTTCAGTAATTCAACTTAAAAGGTGAAACTAATATATGATATAGGCTCATTACATGCAAAGTGAGATATTTCCATCCTTTATTTGTTATAATATTGATGATTATGGCTTACAGATTATGAAAACCCCAAATTCAAAAGCTTAGAAAATTTGAATATTGTGAAAAGGTTCAATATAGTAGGCTCAAAGTGTCACAATCTAATCAGTTATTTAATCCAAAACACTTGCAAAGGGTTCCTGAGCCTTTAAATGGTCTTTCAGTCTGGTTCAGTAGAATTCACAATCATGGGGAAGACTGCTGACCTGACAGTTGTGCAGAAAACCATCACTGACACCCTCCACAAGGAGGGAAAGCCTCAAAATGTAATTGCAAAAGAAGTTGGATGTTCTCAAAGTGCTGTATCAAAGCACATTAATAGAAAGTTAAATGGAAGGGAAAAGTGTGGAAGAAAAAGGTGACCAAGCAGCAGGGATGACCACAGCCTGGAGAGGATTGTCAGGAAAAGGCCAATCAAAAGTGTGGGGGACCTTCACAAGGAGTGGACTGAGGCAGGAGTTACTGCATCAAGAGTCACCACACATAGACAGATTCTGGACATGGGCTTCAAATGTCGTATTCCTCTTGTCAAGGAGCTCCTGAACAAAAAACAACGTCAGAAGGATCTTTATGGAGATTCTGACTTCATTTTCCAGCAGGACTTGGCACCTGCCCACAGTCCCAAAAGTACCAAAACCTGGTTCACTGACCATGGGATTACTTTGCTTGATTGGCCAGCTAACTCTACTGACCTGAACCTCATAGAGAATCTACGGAGCATTACCAAGAGAAAGATTAGCGACATTAGACCGAACAATGCAGAAGAGTTGAAGGCCGCTATTGAAGCATCCTGGTCTTCCACAACACCTCAGTGCTACAGGCTGATGGCATCCATGCCACACCGCATTGAGGCAGTCATTCATGCAAAAGGGGCCCAAACCAAGTACTAAGTACATATGCTTGATTGTACTTTTAAGAGATCTGACATTTCTCTATTTAAAATCCTTTATTTATTGATTTCATGTAATATTCTAATTTTCTGAGCTTTTGAATTTGGGGTTTTCATAATCTGTAAGCCATAATCATCAAAATTATAACAAATAAAGACTAGAAACATCTCACTTTGCATGTAATGAGTCAATATCATATATTAGTTTCACCTTTTAAGATGAATTACTGAAATAAATGAACTTTTGTATTCAGTATTCAGTATTATTATTATTATTATTACTACTACTACTTAATAGGCTTTGCTAAGCAGGTAAATTCATGTGGGCTTGTTCTTTTCATAAGACACATTAATACCAACTAGTTTTAAGAATAGTGGAATGTTACACTTTTTTTCTTCCTCTGTTTGTGGCACCCCCTGGATGAATGGCGCCTTAGCATTTGCCTATATTGCCTATGCCACGGGCAGGCCCTGATGACCAGAGTTCTGGAATGGATCAAGGTCATGACCCGAGTTTCCACTGTACTTGGTTTCTTTTCGTTATTTGGTCAGCTTGGCTTGCCACAGAACAGAAAGAGACTTGATTATTAAAAATAGTACATGAATAACTTTTTGTTTTCCCACTTTAACATTTGAATATGTTTCAATTTTGCAACTTAATGTACAGTCATGATCAAAATATTAGGACTGGGGAAAAATTCTAAGTATTTACATTTCATGCTGGTTGATCATAATTAGGTTGTAAGTAGAGCTTCAAAATGCAAAAAGAAGAAACGGTAGCAAGAGACAAAAAAATAGAGATGAGGGCCCTCAGTCAAGATGGATGCCTGCTGAAACATCTCCACATAGCCAGTCATGTGTAGCCCTTGAAGGTAAAAGCACCCCAGATCATGATGGAGGCTCCTCCACTGTGCCATGTAGAAAACATCTCCAGTGGGTTCTTCTTGTCATGCCAGTAATGTTGGAAACCATCAGGACCATCCAGGTTAAACTGTTTCTCATCAGTTTGGTGCTCCCTTGCAAAGTCCATATGGGCAAGTTTGTGGCGTGGAAGGAGACGTGGTCTTTAAAGACATCTTTGTTCCTTAAGCCCTTCTTTTGCAGATGCCGTCTTATGGTTATTGGGCTGCAGTCAGCATTAATAAAGGCCATAATTTGAGTCGAAGATTGGCCTGTGTCTTCACAGACAGCCCATCAGATCCTCCAGCTCAGTGCAGGTGAAAGTTTTTGGGGTTTACCACTTGACTATTTGGTCCCATAACCCTGAGGATTTTTAAAGAAATTTAGAATGACTGTCTTACTGCGACCAACCTTGGCAGCGGTAGCGCGTTGCGAGAGGCCTTGCTTGTGCAGCTCAACAATCCTGCCACGTTCAAAGACAGAATGCCTTTTTGCCTTTGCCATCAGGAGGTCATGACAGTGTGAATGCCTGTTTTAGTTTAAATGCAGTTTTCAATAAAATTGCCTACTTTCTATTTTTTGTCTCTTGATCCTGTTTCTTCTTTTTGCATTTTGAAGCTCTACTTACAACCTGATTACGAACCACCAGCGTGAAATGCGAATACTTGTAATTTTCCCCGGTCTTAAGATTTTGTTAAGGACTATATATGCTTAAACACATTTAGAAGGCATTGTGCAACAACTTTTATTGTTCAATTTCCAAGTACTATGTAGTACTCTTGAAAAAAATACTAGGAGAAAGATACCAAACAAGCAAACAGTGTATTTATTTCCCTTCTCACAAAATAGTTTCAGACATATTTGGCACATTAATAACTTAAAAACTTCCTATTTTACTATGTATACATGATCTATGGATCTACTTGCTTTTTTGACTTGTATATGCAGATGCTTACTGAATATATAATGCTCTGCAGAGCACTGTTATGAATGTAATATCCATAATTACGATTAAATAATTTTTTAACCACACAATTGAAAATTAATATGAAATGTTTTTCACAGTACTTAATTTACATTTTAGGTTTAAAGAACACATCTTATACATACATACATACATACATACATACATACATACATACTTATGTATTACACAAAAACAGGTCTGTCCTAAAATCCACCAATCCATGCATTTTAAATAAAACATAAAACAGCTAATCTGTGAATTTCAACAAATTAAAGTTTAAATATCTTAAAAATGCAAGTAGAGAAATGTGACAAATTTGAAGGTACATTAAAGTAGATAATTTTTAAATGCCCAAGTGTCATAGCTGACTGATTTTAGATCACTTTAATTTGAGATTAAAAATTCCAAATACACATTTACACTAATCAACCATAACATTAAAACCACTGATGGGTGAAATGAATAACATAATTCTTATATAATAATTATAATTTTTCAATGGCATCTGTCATGGGATGGAATATATTAAGCAGCATGTGAAGCTTAGGCAGTCCGTTTTTGAAGCTGATCTGTTGGAAGTAGAGTTGGATGTCTCGAGACCACTTTTACGTGGTCTTGGTCTCGGATCCCTTGGTCTTGCCTTGGTCTCGCTTTCTTGGTCTTGCTGTCTCAGATTGACATAGTGGTCGGGAGATTTGGAGCCAACAGTATCCATGACACACAACGTAACGTTTGATAATGAAACATTATTATTATTTCGCCTTTTGCTCCCTTTTGATGTGTAATTTGATGTGCAGTTTGTATTGGTATGTAGTATTTGTAGTTTGCATTTGATTCATAAGAAGTGTGCATATGTCTTTGTATTGTTTGATTATGGTATTTTACTTATAATGGTGATGTTTAAATAAATGTGACCATTGACTTTTAAATAATAATATAAAAATCTGCATATCACATTGTGTTGACTTAACAGGCCTAGTCAATTTCAGGGAAGTCATCTACTTTCATCTACATTTATCGCTTGTATGCCATGTGTACAGACTTCCATATATTTGGTTTCTTGCCCTCCATCTATATTTCATCTATATACTACAAATTAAGTATAATTGAAATCAGTTACATATTTCCCATTCTTTAGACAGTTGTTGAAGGTGTTAGCTGTTTTGTCAGATGACTTTGGGACCAGTCAGTACCCGACATGTCAGTCCTCAACAGCACACAAAAGTTAAGGGAGTCTTTTTTTTCTGTCTTGGTCTTGGTCTTGTCTCGACTTTGTCTTGATCTTGACTCAGTCTGTCTTGGTCTTGGTCTTGTCTTGGTCTTGATACCCTCTGGACTTGTCTGGTAGTGTCTTGGTCTTGTTTTAGGTGGTCTTGAGTACAAGTCTAGTTGGAAGCAAGAAAAATATGCAAGCGTAAGGATCTGAATGACAAGGGCAAAATTGTGATGGCTAGAAGAGATCTCCAAAATGGTAGATTGGTAATCTGTGGTAAGGCAGTGGTTATTACCTACCAATCACTGTAAGGCAGTGGTTATTACCTACCAAATTTGGTCCAAGGAAGGAAAATTGGTGAACCGGTGACAGGGTCATGGACACTCAAAGCTCACTGATGGGCATGGGGAGCAAAGGCTAACTTTTCTGGTCCAGTCTTTTCTACAAAAGAGCTACTGAAGCACAAATTGCTCAGGCTGACCCCTGTACACTGCCAAAAGCACCTAAAATGGGCACGAGCAATAGAACTGGAATATGAAGAAATAGAAGAAGGTGGTCTGGTCTGCAGAGCTGGTTAACAGCTGGCACAGTCACAGCTGGCACAGCAAGAAGGTCATAGGTTCGATCCTTCCTCTACAGAGTTTGAATGTTTACCCTGTACCAACATGGGTTTCCTTTAGGTACTCCTGTTTACTCCCAATAGCCAAAGACATTAGTTCAGTGGATTAGGTAACTTGGCTAATCTAATTTGCCCATTGGTATGAAAGTGAATAGTGGTTTGTCTCTGTGTTGGCCCTGCGATGGTTTGGCAACCTGTCCAGGATGTATCCCGCCTCATGCCCAAAGTCAGCTGGGATTGGCTCCAGCTTCAAGCTGTATAGAAGGATAGGCAGTATAGAAAATGAATGAATGAGGTGGCACTCATGTCAAGCCAACAGAGGCAGTGTCTTGAGTCCTGAAATTTAGGTGGATATTACTTTGACACATACCACCTACTAAAACATCACTGCAGTCCAAGTACACCCTGTCATGGCAACAGTATTCCCTAATGGCAGTGGCCTTTTTCAGCATAATATTCCCAACCACACTGCAAAAGTTGTTCAGGAATGGTTTGTGGACCATGGCAAAGAGTTCATAATGTTGACTTGGTCTGGAAATTCCCCTGATCGCAATCTGAGCCAACATCTGTGGTAACAGATACCATAGCACTTCTTCAGAGGGCTTGTGAAGTCCAATATTTTGATGTGTCAGACCCTTTTTTGGGGCACAAGTGGGGACTTACACAATAGTAGGCAGGTGGTTTCAATGTTATGGTTGATCAGTGTACACCAATCAGGCATAACATTATGACCACCTGCCTAAATTTGTGTTGGTCCCCCTTTTGCTGACAAAACAGCCCTGGCCCATTGAGGCATGGACTCCACTAGACCCCTGAAGGTGTGCTGTTGTTTCTGGCACCAAGATGTTAGCAGCAGATCCCTTAAGTCCGGTAAGTCTATGTATCTTGTTTGTCCAGCACATCCCACAGATGCTTGATTGGATTGAGATCTGGGTAATTTGGAGGCCATGTCAACACCTCAAACTCATTGTTGTGCTGCTCAAACCATTCCTGAACCATTTTTGTTTTGAGGAAGGGCACATTATTCTGCTAAAATAGGCCACAGCCATCAGGGAATACCGTTTCCATTAAAGGGTGTACATGGTCTGCAACAATGCTTAGGTAGGTGGTACATGTCAAAGTAAGATCCACATGGATGGCAGCACCCAAGGTTTCCAACCAGAACATTGCCCAAAGCATCACCCTGGCTCTACTCCCACAGTGCATCCTGGTGCCATGTGTTCCCCAGGTAAGTGATGCACATGCACCTGGCCATCCACGTGATGTAAAAGAAAATGTGATTGCTCTATCCAGTTCTGATGCTCATGTGACCATTGCTGCCATTTTTGGTGATGGACAGGGGTCAGCATGGGCACCCTGACTGGTCTGTGGCTATGCAGCACCATATGCAACAAACTGCAATGGACGGTGTATTCGGACACCTTTCTATCAGAACCAGCAAAAACTTTCCCAGCAATTTGAGCTACAGTAGCACGTCTGTTGGATTGGACCACACGGGCCAGCCTTCGCTCCCCTCGTGCATCAGTGAGCCTTGACTACCCATGACTCTGTCGCTGGTTCACCACTGTTCCTTCCTTGGACCACTTTTGATATACACTGACCACTGCTGATAGGGAACACCTCACCAGAGCTGTAATTTTGGAGATGCTCTGTCCCAGTCACCTAGCCATCATAATTTGCCCCTTGTCAAACTCACTCAAATCCTTTATACTTGCCCATTTTTCCTACTTCTAGCACATCAACTTTCAGGACAAAATGTTCACCTGCTGCCTAATATATCCCATCCACTTACAGGTGCCATGGTGAAGAGATAATCAGTGTTATTCACTTCACCTGTCAGTGGGCATAATGTTATGCCTGATCGATCTCTGTAGACAGTCTTCATTTATCTGCACATTAAGTGTAATTCAATCCAAGGAATACGGTTTTATAATACTTCTGTCTCAGTAAAATTGAATCCAAGTGTAATTATTAAATGGATAGAAAGAAGAATAATTTGTAATCATGGAAAATATAGGAACAAGAATGTGCTGGTTGTTGAAAATCTATTGCTATAACAAATATACTGTATATTGTACCTTTAATAATTTTGGGGAATAATAAGAAATAAAGTTTTTTTTTTATTAAAGTTTTCACCCCCTTCTTTTTTTTTTTTTTTTTTTTTTTAATAAAAGCATGTGTACCTTCTGCACCCTCACCGAATTTCTGGCTAATATTAAATATTGAATTTAATTGAGGTCAGTCCATGTCCTGCTGCCTAAAAATGTGTTTGATAGCCATCATACCACCCTTCTCATCTTACATTTATTTTGATTAAAATTAAAATGTGTAGCATGTACTGTTTTTAATATAGGTCCTTATTATTCAACCAGGAAACATGACTCATCATGATACACATATTCAGATACTGACCTTAATCAGTTTACACATGTATACAAATGTTTTTTATTCCAATTAAGCCTTCAATCAAATTATTATTAGGCTTAAATGTAACCTGTTACAGTCATTGCATTGAGCTCATTTTAGTTGTAATTTAAAAAAATATATATATTTGTCAAAATGTATTTGTCAATACATTTATTAAATTGCTGGATAGTGGTCACATGACTCAAAACAGGGCCCATGAGAGTATCAGAAAGGCCCTGGAACACTGCAAGAGAAAAAGACACCTGACTTCTATCCACCGCATACAAGTTATCATGCTGACACAATAAATATTTATGAACATTTCTAAAGATTCAGTTTCAACCATTATATGACAGTTTTCCAAGAACTGAAGTTCATGTTTTCATGTACATGGATGAAGTGCCTCATTGCTCGCTTGTATGCCATGTGTACAGACTTCCGTATATTTGGTTTCTTGCCCTCCATCAAGTGAAGTTTATCCACAGTGTCATCAATTCCCATTGGATGGAGTTTGCCCATTGGTAGCCACTGCCTACTGGATAATAGAGGGAGAACCACTTAGGATCAAAACAAAAAAAAATTTCCGAGGATCTGAAGAAACTTCCATAATAGTTATCAGTTAACAATGTTGACTGAAAAACCACATGAACCTGTATGAATGAGACCTCACAGCAATCATTTTTCAGACATCTTTAGCAAGAAAAAACTTCTTACACTTCTTGCTGTGAAGCTTCATTTATAAAGACATGTATAAAAGAATCCTACATGTGTATTGCAAGGGCATGGTTGGGTGCTGATTTGCGAGTTGAGGGGTTAGTCAGTAGACTGTGTGGTAAAGAAATGAACGCACACCTGTATTTGATGAACAATGAACAGGTGTTTCATGCTTCAGTGTCCAGATGAGAAATGGAAAAGGAGGAGACTAGAGAGCAGATATTTACTGAGCGTGAAACCCAAGCAAAACAAGATGAGCTAAACTCTAACCTCTTCTCTCTGTGTCTTTCTGTGTGTGTGAGTCATAAAATTTAAACTTCTACAGTGCTGAAAAGTGCTTGGAAAAATTTTGTAAAGAATAAAGAGCACAGTTGAACTATACCATGCATAACTCCTGTTCCCTCATTATACTCCAAACTATTGAGTGTTAATTTGGACCTATGATAATTTCATAAAAGTTCCCCTAATGACTTATCCATATTCATGAATAAAATGTTCCCAATTCTTATTCAGTGGCCTGTTTATTAATCACAGTGTGTTAAGTTATTAGCGGACAACACCAGAGCAAAAAGAAAAAAATATACACACAAACCTGGGAAAGTGCCAAGTGTTTGTTAGACCTTACCAACAGTTAATGTTTCCTAGGAATTTCATTAATTCATTCAGTCACTCTTACTTGTAACAGGAAAAGTTACAATGAACTAATTTACTAACTAACCAGAACATGAGCACAAAAACATTTGTACACACACTTCTCAGTCTGCATATAGGAACACATCCACTTCAGGTTATACAAATCCTGATTTGTATGTCACTTTTACATCAGATTAACATTTTACAGCTTAGTCCTTGGGATGCTTACCAAGTTCTTTTTGTGTCGAAGAATAGCACAAGGAAAAGCTTGTCTTCTGTTACCATCTGTCTGCGGTCACCCAGTTTCAGCACTTGTTGAGGTGGTGCTGGGATTACAATGCCATTAGGAAGTATTCCTTCTTTGGGCATGTCAGGATCTACCATCTGCAGAAAATTTAAAGATTAGAATTATCGGGTGATTCAATTTACTCAATAAAAAAATGACTGGGTTACGGAAGACTTACCACTGAAGGATATGAGGGATACCCCCTGCATTTAGCCCAAACCAAGCTGAGAGGCTCCAGGTTGGTCTCTTTTAGGGAATCGTTAGACTTAGATGAAATTATCAGTATTGCAATTAGGTTGAAACTGATATTTAAGATTTACTTGCTTCATATTTATATCTACCTGAATAAGCCTTTGTTTTCTTTCCATTCCCAACTGGGACCTTGTTTAAAGATGGTTTGCCTTGACTGCATTTGGGAGGTAAAGAATTATTCATGGAGAACATAATAAAGAAGGGCAAATATATTCACAAAATCCTGCCTGTACATTAAGGGTGTACTCACACTAGACAATCTGAGCAGCTCCTGGGAGTGTTTTACCCCTAAAGACCAGATCGCTTGACTAGTGTGATTGCTCTGTTGGTCTCATACACAGTGTGTTTGCAAATGTTTTGTTCACAATAAACAATTCAGAAAGTTGCAGTTGGATCCATGTATGTTCACACTATACAAGCTCGAGACTCCCTATCACAAGACAGACAGTTGTATAGTATGAACAAAGCAGCGACATGGGGCAAGGGAGTAGTGTGTGGACAATGGGGATGTGTCCCCCCCGATATCCAGTGATTGCTAAATTGTCCCCACCAATAATTTTGATAAAAAAAAAAAAAAAATGCTCCATCAATGTCTAACATAGCATGTCAATGTCTAGGAACACAAAGGGTTAAATTGTATTCTCTAATCGAGTATCACCTCCCAAACACACATCGCCAGTGTGATTGGCTTTGCCTTTTCTGCTGACATGTAAGACGCTGATATTTATATATGCCAAACAGAAAAACTACAGCCTTGTGCATTTTTATAAGCAAATGCTTACAGAGTAAATTGTAAAATGTTGTCAATATGTTGTCAAAATGCTTACAGAGGACACAGGAGCTTTTCATTCTGATGGCAGTGCCTTTTGATTGGCATAAAAATTTACTTTTGAGACAAACTAACCATTTTGAGCAATTTATGTGCTCCCCTACATCGTTTATTATGTTGATGTATGAAAGATGTTTAATGGATGAAGCAAAGTTAAGAGGTCTTTATTAAACTGCCTTCTTGTTGATCATTAGTTGTCTTTAACATAACAGAATTCATTAATTAACATGCTGTATTCAGAATGGATTAAAACATTGTCAATTCTTGAATAGCATCGCTATTATTTACGTAAACATTAAAAATTTTTCACGTTGCGTTTACGTAAAATTTAAGATGTTCTTAACCGGCCACCTCTTACTGTTGACTCATTGGCTGTAGCTCACCGGCTAGTTGCCCCGATATTTAGCAGGCTAGTCAGCTGCTTCTGTGAAAATCTTCTTTTCAGCATGATTTACTGAAAATTACTGCATTTCATAATTAGTAAAATTATACTGCATGTGAGAGGGCTGTGTATCATCTTGCCCAATATAATCCACAATGTTAAAATGTTTCCATCATGCTAAGAGAAAGCGCTTTTCTTCAATAAAAAACGGTGCATCATGATGACGTAAACCAGAAGGGGAGTGTGGAGGGGGGGACAATTGCTCCCAGGTGTGGTACGAGGCAATCGAATGTAGTGCGAGTACGCCCTAAGTGTAAGTGCCTTTTTTTTTTTTTTTTTTACCTTGTGTTGTGATAAGTAGTAGAACAACTCTCTGACTTTGGAACTCTGTTCTTCTGTTTTTTAAGACCATTTGCCAAGCCTGAAATAAAAATAGTGAAAATGTAGCTGCGAGCATTGATTAAGGGGGGCCGTGCTTTTAATCCAACCCCTTAGGGATGGAGGAAAACCAGAAGCCATTAGGACAATCAGCAAGTGTTCCCACTGAGTTATAGTAAATTTGAAGCAAAAAATCAAGTCATTGCTGAGATGTTGCCTCACTTCCTGCTTTCAGTAGCCCTCCGCAGTCACAGCTTGTTTGTTAACAATCTCATAAATAAATAAAAACACACACCAATGCATCGCAAAAAATTAGAAATCCACGAAAAGTGCATATTTTATATAATTTAATTCAAAAAAGAAAACTTTCATATATTCCATATTCATTACATGTAAAGTGAAATATTTCAAACCTTAATTGTGATGATTGTATCCAGTATCACACATTATTAGAATATTTCAGAATCAATTAAAAATGATTTGCAATACAGAAATGTCCTACATTTGAAAGGTATGTTCATTTATACAGTCAATACTTGGTTGGGGCACCTTTACCACAAATTACTGCATCAGTGCTGCGTGGCATGGAGGGGATTAGCTTGTGGCACTGCTGAGGTGTTACTGAAGCCAAGGTTGCTTTGACAGCAACATTCAGTTCATCTGTATTTTTGGGTTGGGTGTTTCTCATCTTTTTCTTGACAATACCCCATAGGTTCTCTTTCAAGAGTAGCACAGTAATATCATGGTCATTAAACCATTTGGTACTAGTTTTGGCACTGTGGGCAGGTGCTAATTCCTGCTGGAAAAGGAAAGCAGCAACTTCATAAAGCTTGTAAGCAGACAGAAGTGCTCTAAAACTCTTGGTAGACAGACTTTGTCTGACATTGCTAGACTTGGGTTGACTTTTGACTTGATAAAACACAGTGGACCAGCACCAGCAGATGAAATGGCACAGGACTGGGGAAACTTCACACTGGACTTCAAGCACCTTGGATTGTGTGCCTCTCAACTCTTCCTCCAGAATCTAGGACCTTGTTTTCCAAATGAAATGCAAAATTTACTTTCATCTAAAAAGAATACTGGATCATTGAGCAACAGTTCAGTTAGTTTTTCCCTAAGACATTTCTGACATTGTCTCTGGTTCAGGATTGTCTTGATGTTAGGAATGTGACAGTCATAGCCAATTATCTGAACACATCTGTGCATGTGGCTCTTGGTGCACTTTGCACCTGCTTCAATCCTGTCATTGTGAAGCTCTCCCAAGTTCTTGAATCACTTCTCTTGACCATCTTCTCAAGGCATGCGGTCATCCCTGTAGCTTGTGCACATTTTCCTACTACACTTTCCTTCCAGTCAACTAATTAATATGCTTCAATATGCACTCTCAACTCCCAGCCTTTGCAGCAATGAAGTAGACTGAGAAATATACAATATTTATACTGCTTGAATAGTAATTTACTCAAACCTACAATGAAATATTCTAATAATGAGGCATGGTGTTATTTAAATGTTTTGAGCTGTAAGCCATGATGAACAAAATTAAAATGGAAAAATGCTTGACATCTTTTAGCTTGTGTATAGGTCTTGAATATAGAAAATTTTCACTTTCTCAAAAAAACTTATGGAAAATACTGTGTGTGTTTGTGTGTGTGTCTGTGATTATGTACAGTATCTCTCTGGAAATTTCAAGTTCTGACAATGTTTTCTGAAAAATTCCACAAAGAAATAGAATCACTTTTTAATTCATATACACACACACTGCCCGTCCAAACAAAAAGTCACACACTCCAATATTTTGTTGGACCGCCTTTAGCTTTGATTACGGCACGCATTCACTGTGGATTTTTTTCCATAAGCTTCTGCAATGTCACAACATTTATTTCCATCCGGAGTTGCATTAAGTTTTTGCCAAAATCTTGTAGAGATGATGGGAGAGTCAGTCAGAGTTCTCCAGGACGTCCCAAAGATTCTCAATGGGGTTAAGGTCTAGACTCTGTGGTGGCCAATCTATGTGTGAAAATGATGTCTTATGCTCCCTGAACCACCCTTTCACAATTTGAGCCCGATGAATCCTGGCATTGTCATCTTGGAACATGCCCGTGCTATCAGGGAAGAAGTAATTCACTGATGGAAGTCAGTATATTCAGTATATTCAGGTAGTCAGCTGACTTTATTCTTGGGGCACATTTGCTGAACCTAGACCTGACCAACTACAGCAACCCTAGATCATAGCAAAGCCCCCATAGGCTTGTACAGTAGGCACTAGGCATGATGGGTGCATCACTTCATGTGCCTCTCTTCTTACCCTGATGCGCCCATCACTCTGAAACAGGGTAAATCTGGACTCATCAGACCATATGACCTTCTTCCATTGCTCCAGAGTCCAATCTTTATGCTCAGTGTATATATTCAGAACATCTCCAAAACCACAACTCTTATGGGGTGTTCCTGGTCTGCAGTGGTCAATATCTATCAAAAGTGGTCCAGTGCCATGGGAGGCCAAGGCTCATTAATGCACATGGGGAGCAAAGACTGGACCGTGTGTTCTGATGCAACAGATAAGCTACTGTAGCTCAAATTGGTGAAGAAGTTAATGCCTGTTCCAGTAGAAAGGTGTCAGAATATCACAGTTTGTTGCGCATGGGGCCAGTCAGGGTGCCCATGCTATTGTCCCCCCCCCCCCCCACACACACATCAAATTCTTTGAACCCCTTGTAAATATTAGTTAAAAGGGTTAGAAAAATCCAGATTTTGGTGAAGTAGCTTCATCTCACACTGAAAAAATGAGAAAAAAATATCCAAACTATAATTGAAATAAATTTATTCACAGAAAAGCAAATTTCTTATCAATAAATAATTATTTTCAACAAAAGCACATGTACCACAATTATTGGGACACCTAGAAATTATTGTGAACACAATGTAGCTCAAGCATGTTTCCCATTTAAATCATATATTTTTGAGTTGACTGGGGATTAACTGGGGTACAAATGTGAGGTGAGTCACAGGCCAAATTCCCTTAATCATCCATCAACATGGGAAAAATAAGAGAACAAATGAGGAAGAAGTGTGGTGACCCTCATAAGTCAGTTAATGGTTGTTAAAAAATTACAGACGAAATTATCGGCACCCCCGGAATTTTTCCAGAAAATGCACAATTTCGCCAATTATAAATGTTTTAGTATACACGTTTATCTCCTTTATGTGCATTGGATCAACACAAAAAAGCAGATAAAAAAGCCAAATTTCACATTATTTCACACAGAACTCTGTGTGAAATATGGGCCAGACAAAATTATTGGCACCCTCAAACTTAATATTTGATTGCATGCCCTTTGGAAAAAATAACTGAAACCAATCGCTTCCTATAACCATCAACAAGCATGTTACACCTCTCAACTGGAATTGTCGACCACTCTTCTTTTGCAAAATGCTCAAGGTCTCTTAGATTTGAAGGCTGCCTTCTCCCAACAGCAATTTTGAGATCTCTCCATACATTAAGTGTTCAATCGGATTTACAGTAAGATCTGGACTCATTGCAGGCCACTTCAGAACTCTCCAGCGCTTTGTCTTCAACCATTTCTGGGTGCTTTTAGACGTATGTTTGGGGTCATTGTCCTGCTAGAACACCCATGACCGCTGATGCAAACTAGGAGCATCACCATATTACCACCATATTAGTGATGGTGAACATTAATATTAGCCAGTGCAAGACAGGCCTTCAGTTGCTCAGTGCAGTTGCTTCAGTTGCTGCCAAGTTACCCTGGGGCCCTTTGTGACCTGGCCAACTATTACACGCCTTGCTATTGGACTGATCTTAGTTGGTCAACCACTTCTGAGGAGGGTAACAATGGTCTTAAATTTCCTCCATTTGTACACTATCTGTCTTACTGTGGATTGGTAGAGTCCAAACGCTTTAGAGATGCTTTTGTAACCTTTTCCAGCCTGATGAGCATCAACAACCCTTTTTCTGAGGTCCT
>JAOVYU010000001.1:22127212-22140869 GCA_025674565.1 Synodontis membranacea | reverse complement strand
ATAGGCCTAAAGTTACAGTATTTCTATCACAATTTGCCAGACTTTGACCTTTTGTCTGTTCTTGCGATGATTGTTCCATGTGTTGAGGGTGAGGTTCGTTACAAACTAGAATCGATTATACAAAGAACACTTAAGAGTCAGCAATTAAACCTAGAGCCCTCACCTGCAATAGCAAATTTCATTTCCTTAAAACTGTTTTATTTTAAAACTAAAAATGTTTGCCGGTTCACTGCGGCGGACTCTGGCCCAGCTTAATGGGGGACTGGGTCGGGGGTCCGGGACTTCGCCGATGCGTGGTGGGCCCTCTGCTGGGGCCTTAGGTCAATGGGGGTCCTTAGCTCTGGGCCCAACTTGTGCCGATGGGGGTTGTGGACGGGACTGGGGGGGTGGTCGTTGTCCAGTTGGTCCCTTGCTCTCTCCTTCGGGTTAGATAGGTAGATGTCTGTTGGGCACAGGGCCGTGGGGGCGACTGCAGGACCTCGATTGCCTGTCTCACCTGAATGGGCCCTGGGCCTGGGGCAGCTGTCCCCCCCAGCTACCATCACTTCCAGTGACAAATCAGTCCACAGTTACAAATGCACACACATGGGCAAATACATGACTAGAAAGATATGTTTAATTATTGTGTGTTAGTATGAATAAATATCAGTGCAAATGTATGTACGTAAATGTATTTATTTATTTACTTTTTTTGTTGTTGTTTTGATGAAAGTGTTCCTCTCCACCTTTTCTCACCCTGTATTAGCATTTTTTTTCTCCTCTCTTCCCTCATCCTGGGGATGAAATACTTATTTGTCTCAAAGAAATGCAAAGCAATGAACTGGCCACCTTGTTTGCCATATTGCTGGGATGGTACAGCCAGCAGGAGTACAAGAGAGCAAAGTTTGGAGGAATGTCTTATAATGTACACAATAGTGCAATTTAACAAATGTATTGGAAGTGACCGACTTGCTCAATCTCTGTATAGCAGTTCGATTACATAAGGATACATGTCCACACTTAATGTGCATCCAACAGAACAAAAAAACCAAGTACTCTTGAATGACAAGGAATGGGTGGTAGATGTGAGGTTAAGCTCTTGAATAAGCAGTTATGTTTGTTAGCATTTAAACGCATGTACATCACTAAAACATACAGTGCTCAGCATAAATAAGTACACCCCACCAGATTTGTCAGAAAACCTTTAGTTTCCTTTCGGAATTAACATTTTCTATGGGATACTATACTCCAAAATACTTCCACAAATGTGGGCCATTGATTGCAAACAAGATTTGTTCATTTGCACACACAAAAAAAGTGATTTTCCTAACAAACTCATTCAAGCCCATGTTGCAAAAATGAGTACACCCCAATTAAAGTCTTAGGAGAAAAGCCAAACTGAACACTACAAAGACAAGAATTCAACCACAGGTGAGTCTAATTATTCATTTAAGAGATGTCCAGCAGGCAGGTATATAAAAGGGTACTATAAAAGGGTACTACTTAACAAAGAAGACCCCTTCCCATTTCATGCTGTCAGCAATGGCACCACATGGAAATGTCACAAAACCTGAGAAAGGAAATAATTTCTTTTCACAAAAAAAGATGAGGGCTACAAGAAGATTAGCAAAGCTTTATATATCAGTCAGAATACTGTAGCAAAAGTGATCCAAAAATTTAAGAAAGATGGAAGTGTAACCATCATACAGAGACGCCCAGGCCGTCCACGGAAGTTAACATCTTGACAGGAGTGTCTTCTGATGAGAAGGGTTGAAGAAAATCACTGCAGTTAGCTAAAGAAGTTGAAAGCCAAACTGGAGTGACTGTTTCCTGTGACACCACGCGGCGCACACTGCAGAGGAATGGCATGCATTGGTATCATCCACGAAGGAAGCCTCTCCTAAAGCCCATGCACAAAAAAGCATGTCTAGAATTTGCCAGGGTCCATGCTTAAAAAGATGAACTCTACTGGGACTCTACACTCTGGAGTGATGAGACAAAGATCACTGTTTTTTGGAACTGATGGCTTCAAAACTGTATGGTGTTGCAAAGGTGAGTTTCAAAGAAAAATGCATGGTGCCTACAGTGAAACATAGGGGTGGCAGTGTCCTTAAGTGGGGCTGCATGAGTGCTGCTGGTGTCGGGGAGCTGCATTTCATTGATGGTATCATGAACTCTCAGATGAACTGCTGTATACTGAAAGAGAAGATGCTACCATCACTCCGTGCTCTTGGTCGTCATGCACTTTTCCAACACAACAATGATCCAAAACACACATCTAAAGCTACTGTTGCATTTCTGAAGAAGAACAGGGTGAAGGTGATTGAATGGCCAAGTATGTCTCCTGATCCGAACCTAATCGAACACCTATGGGAAATTCTGAAGAGACAAGTTGAGCATCACTCTCCAACCAGCATCCAAAGCTCTAAGATTGTTCTTGAAGAATGGGAAAAGATGTTGCAATATGTCACCAACTTGTTCATTCCATGCCTAGAAGACTCGGTGCAGTCCTTAAAAATCACAGCGGTCATACAAAATACTAGATGTAGTAGTTTTTGTTGCGGAGTGTATTCATTTTTGCTTCAACTAATTTGAGTAAAACTGCAGATTTTGTGATTTAAGTTATATTATTGACCTTAATTTTATGTTATGGAGTTAAACAAGTGTTCTTTAAAATTTCTTTGTGAAAATTTTGGAAGTTGTTCTTGTGTTCATTGAGATATTGATTAAAATCTTACTTTTCAAAGGGGGTGTACTCCTTTATGCTGAGCACTGTATGTACCTAGAGCATATCTAATTATTTCTCACTACAGCATACTTATTATGCTTCTGGCTCTAGGTCTATGTCATGGAGAATTGTACATATCATTATCAATTTTGCCCAAGATAGTCATACTCAAGAAAGAGTTATTTAATGTTTGTATGATTTATTAAAATGAAATTAGTACCAGCAGTAGAACAGGTTAGATTGTCATGATTAAATGTCCGAATTTTTCCTTGGTGTTTGAAATATATTTTTATAGTATCTGAGGGATACAAAATAACAAAAAGACTTGTTGGCAACTTGTAGGCATCACACTGCTGTCCTTGAGCTCTACTTGTTTCTCACAACTTCAACTATCCAGAAAGGCAAAATTCATGGCTGACGTGAGAGAATCTGAGAGTTTCATGGCAAGTTTGTCTATAGAAAAAGCCAAGAGGAAAAAAAAAAAACAAGAATCAAGCATTTATAATAAGACATAATTCATTCACTTATTGCTAATGGACACAAAACCACTCCTAGAAATCATTAATTTGTACCAATGTTTGCACCAATGTTTTGCCAAATACATGACATGATAAATGAGATTTTTTTTCAAGGCAAAGAGAATAAATACCTGCTCTTTTTTGCTGCCTCTTTCTTTTCTTGTTAGCAGCCAGAAGTGCCTGGCCTTGGTTAAGCGGGTCAACAGCTAGAATATCCAAGTTCACAGGTTTGGGATTTGGAACACCCATTGCATTAGATTTATTTTTTTCTTCTTTGAGATCTACAGTCATGGGTCCAAACTTAAAAGCAGATGAAATAAATGTGACACATTCGCAGATATTAAAAAATCCTGAAAAATACTAGGAACGTTTAATTTCTTTCTTTATACTAATTTACTTGTCAGGGACTGTGCTCATTAATGTACAGTAACAACTCTGCTTTAAATGAGAGAGATGGCCCAAAATGCTCATTTTAATCTGTAGTCCTTCATCACGAACTAGGCACCCTAAAATATTTTACACTGAAATACAATTGTGCACTGGCTGTGTAAAATGTACTTTTATTCTTTCAGAATGGAGGTGATAATTTAGTATAAATTATATACCTCTGGATCGTTATCTGCATCCATAGATTGAGAAGTGTGCTGGGAATCTAACGATTCTGTTTCTGCTGCCTCTTCATGGCCCATTTCAGTCATTTCTGATGTGGTCATGCAAAAAGCCGTCTCTATATTTCCTGGGATACATTCTAAAATACATAATGTTTTAATGTTTATTAGATGGCTACTTAACTCAGAATGACAAAATTGTTGCAAAATATAAATTATTGCTTTGTGCCAATTGATTCTTTACCAGCTATGGTCTCCTGGTTTCCCTTCTCCAGTTCATCCCAGTTAAACTCCTTGCTCATCTCAGTTAAAATCTGAGCACTGACATGTGTTGGTAGTACATATGTTTCTGGAGGATGTGTGAAGTAGTTGATTCGTCCACTGTAAATAAACAAATGTAAATGTGAAAAATACATGTAAAATATAACATGCTAAACTATGAATTTTACAACACTTTAGTTAAATGACCTAATTCATCACATAGACCAATCTTCAGTCCTCTTCCAGCAAACCTGGACATGTCAAGTCACCGTCACAACTAGTGTAAATTAGTTTGCTTACATAAATTAAGCTTGAAACTTTAAAATAGTATGCTAATGCAAACCTCACCCTGTCCAATCCATGAGAACACTCTTGGCAGCTTGGTCGCTGTCAGGCAGCCCACCTTTTCTCAGTTTGCCCTGACGATGGGCAAGCAGTGCCAGAAAGTCAAGTGTTGTGTGAAAGTCTGGAACACCAAAGTGCTCCATAATCTAGAAAGGGCAGACACCAACAATGACTTATATCACAAGAGAAGTACTACATGCACTTATCTGTGCAAGACTTACTCTATTTTTTTTTTATTTTTTTTCATTTTTCATGCTGAATGGTTTCAGAACCAACACAAAATGAGAATGTGAAGAAACAAAAAGACAGTTATGATAATTGTTTTGGGTTTATTGCACTTATTATATCTGTGTGTTTGAGTGATTTGAAGCTGCAAGAAAGAGCAGAGCATGGCTGCAGTGGCCAATGCAGAAACCTCAGACTTGAGATTGGGGAGAATGATCACCTCATACAATTAAGACTACTGAACACACACATGTAAAGCCATAATGTGTACAGCCCGCATATGCAGTGTGTCCCAAAAGTCTGGATCCATAGGCAATTACTTATTCAAACACCACTAAAATAACAAATGCTCATATTGACAACTTGTGTATACACTGAATTCAAACTTTTACTGTTAGTTTCAAAGACATTTTGGACCAGACTTAAAAAGATAAATATACAATTTTATACAAAGACATTTAAAAGTATATAAGTTGCATGCAGGCAAGACAAAAGGTAAAAACTATAAATCTTCAAAAACGTTCAATTCCTGCAGAATTGTCTATAAATTGCTTTTTCTGTATGTGGTGGCATTGGCTATGCACAGGGTACAAAGTGATGTTTTAGTTGGGAGCGCACACACTGCAAGGTAAAAAAAAAAAAAAAAAAAAAAATGAAACTAAGATAAATCATGTCAGATTTTTCCCACTGTTAAGGTGAAACTGCAAAGCGAACTAACATATTGAAAAACAAACTTTTTTTAAGGAAAAAAATAAAAATCTTACAATAACCTAGTTACACAAGTTGGGCAACTAGTTGTTTGGTAACAAGTTGGCAACAAGAACACACTTGGCAATATTTCCAGACACTTTCTTGCAGAAACATTCTAGATACATCAAATTGCAAGGGCATCTCCTGTGCACAGCCCACTTCAGGACACCCCACATTTTTAGTTGCATTCAGGTCTGAGCTCTGTCTAGGATATTCAAAAACAGTGATCACAGGATTAAGCCATTCCTTTTTTAGTTTTCATGTATGCTGCTGTCATTCTAAAGGTAAAATTCTTTTTCATATTCAGCCGACTAGCAGACACCTGAATTTTTTGTACTAAAAAACAACTGGTATTTGTAGCTATTCATGATTCATTCCACCTTGATAAATGCTCTGGTTCTGGCTGAAGAAAAGACACCCCAAAACACGATGCTGCCACCACCATTATTTCATCTTGGGTATGGGGTACTTGTGGTGATGTAAATTTTTGTCCACCAAACATACCTTATGGACCCATATGAGATTAGCCTTGTTAAAATCCCCCACCACAATAAACACTTCTTCAGGGTGCTTATATAGATGTTCATTAAGCACATCGTGCTTACACAGTTTAGACAAAGCCGAAAGGTGATAACAGCAGAAAATATTTATGGCAAGCAATGAGGGCAACTGTTAAGTGTCAGATGTTCCAGATCAGCAGGGCAGGAATGCGAGATTCGAGATGTTCCTAGGATCACACCATTTATTGTTTGTCATAAAACAGACACCTCCACCTTTGCTTTACCAGACTCCGCTGTTCTACAGATCCAAAAGAGAAATGCTCAGATGGCATTACTACTCTATCCGATAAAAGTCATGTTTCAGTCAAACAATGAAAATAGCAGTCCTTGATATCCCTTTGGAATTTAATCCTGGCTCGGAGATCATCAATCTTGTTTTCAAATAACTGCCATTTGCTAGCAGGATACTAGGCAGAGGAATATAATGTGGTATATTCCTCAGTCTGTTTTTATATGCCGGCTCTATTTCCGCAGTTTTTCTTTCTCCGTTGCCAAGGTTTGGCTCCTGTAGTGCCTCAATCAGTACTTGGAATTTAAGCCATTTGCAGACCTTGACTTCAGCAATCAACTGAAACGAAGATGATGTCAAGTAAATCCTACAGAAACCCATTTTGGGTTAATCAGAATAATTTAATTGATGACAGCCCTATAATAATAAGTCATGAAACTGAACATTATATAATTTTGAACACAACCACATCCCTTCTTACAAAAGTATGTGCACACTTATGCAGCCAGGCATTTATATACATATATATTTTCATTTTTCCTATTTTTCCCTAAAATGTTTCAGAATGTTTTTCATTATTTGTATACTATGCAATTTCAGATTAAAGGTAGGAAAAGATTTATCTTGGTATCATTCTTTTACTTCAAAAAACGTTCCATTGTACAAGGGGTTTGTAGTCTCTCTTTTTTTTTTTTTTTTGTCCACTGTACATTGTGACCTACATGGTTAATCAAACTGACGAGCTTTAAATGAACAGACAGAATTTTCTGCCTGATTTTTTTCACTTTTGACAATGAAAAATTTTATAGTCATTACACACATACAGTACATAAACATTGTGTGTATGCTTATGTGGTAGTTTTATTCCTGATTCACTTTACTACCATATTAAATAAGAATTAGAGACAAATCTAGAACTATTACTATTATCTTTTAGGATACTGAGACATGTTGATCTACAGCACCAAGAGTCTTTCTATAGCCAAAGGAAGACTCTCGTTCCATGCTGTTTAGAATACTACCAATTAAGTTTACCATTTATTTTCTAATTCTCAAGTGGTCTGTTTTAAGTTGTATTTAAACCCAAGTTTCTGTTAAACAAATTACATTAAACCCGATCAGTAAAAATTTCATTTACAAATAGAGCTAAAAGTAGTGACTGCGGGGTCAAGTACTACATAATACCATCTTTTCCAATTTGTTGTCAATACAATAAACCACTGCTGAACTACAGGTATGACCTCACATACAGTGCTCAGCATAAATGAGTACACCCCCTTTGAAAAGTAAGATTTTAATCAATATCTCAATGAACACAAGAACAATTTCCAGAATTTTCACAAAGAAGTTTTAAAGAACACTTGTTTAACTCCATAACATGAAATTAAGGTTAATAATATAACTTAAATCACAAAATCTGCAGTTTTACTCAAATTAGTTGAAGCAAAAATGAATACACCCCGCAACAAAAACTACTACATCTAGTATTTTGTATGATCGCCATGATTTTTAAGGACTGCACCAGGTCTTCTAGGCATGGAATGAACAAGTTGGCGACATATTGCAACATCTTTTTCCATTCTTCAAGAACAATCTCTTTTAGAGCCTGGATGCTGGACGGAGAGTGATGCACAACTTGTCTCTTCAGAATTCCCCATAGGTGTTCGATTGGGTTCAGGTCAGGAAACATACTTGGCCATTCAATCACCTTCACCCTGTTCTTCTTCAGAAGTGCAACAGTAGCTTTAGATGTGTGTTTTGGATCATTGTCATGTTGGAAAAGTGCACGACGACCAAGAGCACGGAGTGATGGTAGCATCTTCTCTTTCAGTATACAGCAGTACATCTGAGAGCTCATGATACCATCAATGAAATGCAGCTCCCCGACACCAGCAGCACTCATGCAGCCCCACTTAAGGACACTGCCACCCCTATGTTTCACTGTAGGCACCATGCATTTTTCTTTGAAACTCACCTTTGCAACACCATACAGTTTTGAAGCCATCAGTTCCAAAAAACAGTGATCTTTGTCTCATCACTCCAGAGTCCCAGTAGTGTTCATCTTTTTCAGCATGGACCCTGGCAAATTCTAGACGTGCTCTTTTGTGCGTGGGCTTTAGGAGAGGCTTCCTTCGTGGACGATAACCATGCATGCCATTCCTCTGCAGTGTGCGCCATATGGTATCACAGGAAACTGTCACTCCAGTTTGGCTTTCCACTTCTTTAGCTAACTGCAGTGAACTTGAATGGCGATTTTCTTCAACCCGTCGCTGTGAGATAGTTACACTTCCATCTTTCTTAATTTTTTGGATCACTTTTGCTACAGTATTCTGACTGATATGTAAAGCTTTGCTGATCTTTTTGTAGCCCTCATCTTTTTTGTGTAAAGAAATTAATTCCTTTCTCAGGTTTTGTGACATTTCTCTTCCATGTGGTGCCATTGCTAACAGCATGAAATGGGAAGGGGTTTTCTTTGTTAAGTAATGCCTTTTTATAGTCACCTGCCTGCTGGACACCTCTTAAATGAATAATTAGACTCACTTGTGGTTGAATTCTTGTTAAGTAGAATTTTGTAGTGTTCAGTTTGGCTTTTCTCCTAAGACTTTAATTGGGGTGCACTCATTTTGGCAACGTTGCGGAGAGCGGAGTTAGCGCGGTGAGTGAGCGAGTGGGTGGGGCAAAGCGCAAAGCGGGAAACAAATACATTTCCAAAACCCTTCCAAAACACTCCGTCCAAGAATTCCAAAACTTTTCCAGGTTTTCCATGACCGCAGCAACCCTGTTCTTTGCAATCAATGGCCAACATTTGGGGGCGTATTTTGTAGTATAGTATCCCATAGAAAATGTTGATTCTGAAAGGAAACTAAAGGTTTTCTGACGAATCTGGTGGGGTGTACTCATTTATGCTGAGCACTGTACTTTTGGGTTATTTCACCATCGAAGTCTGCCATATTACATGACAGATTTCAAAAGCAATACATGATGTGGCTCAAGGAATCACAACAAATATTTTGTTTGTTTTCAAATTTTGTTTGCATTTAGATCTAGTAGAGTTACGAGCACTTTTTCAATTATTTTGCAGACTAAAATCTCCACTGATCTGATTTTGTTATGGCTGGACCCGTTTACTCAGTTTTTAAGTGTGGTTCAAGCAACATCTGTGTGTATTAGGTGAGTGCGATATACATTGTTTACGATATGATGTTTTAACGATGCGTGAGATTAAATTAGTATGTAACACGTTTTGCAAAAAACAAACCATTACACACACACGTGCACAAACACACACACATACGAGTTCATTCACTAAAGCAACAGTATACAGGGTATATGCACATTTTTGATCTACAAATTTAATGACTTAAGACCTTTAAGACCTCTAAGAATGAAAATTAAGACCATTACCACGCTAAAATATATAATCAGCTACACTGTAGGTTGTTCAGTTTAACAGAGCACATTTGTATTTTAGCAACAGTGCAAATAATCAGTGCATATTTACCAACATAAAGTGCATATCAGGCAACTGCTGTAAATAACATGCAAACATTACATAAACAAATGAAAGTTTAACTGACAAGTAAAACCAAGTCCAAAAAAGGATATTGTCAAAAAATAAGGGAATAAGAGTCCAATGGCAAAGAACCCCAATATTCTTGTCTCGCACAGTTTTTACTGTTGATCTGTTAAATATCTCAGTTCAGTAGCCTTCTTTTCAATGTCAGCATTTAGGACCACCAACTGCTCTCTTTTTTCCTTAGCTCGTCATCTCAGGGTGTTTGACTTTGTTATTAGTGTTGCCATTTTTGTGCCAGCAGAATTCTCTGCTGCTTCCGCCATGTGGTCAGCATCATTTTGGAGATGATGCTGACATACACCTTCCAATGACTTCCTCTTTCTTTTGAGTTCCTCAAGTTCCTCGACCACATTCTTTCTTTTTCATTGTTTGTCTTAATTAGTTAGGTTGTTGAATGGCTTACCTTAAAGTTCTTCAGCAGTGGAGTGGCCCATATATTGTGATTCCAGATACCGTGACTGATCTCGTCATTTGCCCAATACCGGATATGCAAATCCAGTTGTTTTCTTTTAGTAGTCCTATTCATGCTTTTGTCAAACATGACAACGAAGTTGCCTTGATTCACACTTGACAGAAGCTCTCTTTTAATGTACGGAGCAAGTCCAAATCGAGCAAGGTGTAGGTGTAGCCTTCAGTGTAGGTTTTGTCCTTGCCACAGCTAAATGTTTTTGCACATTCAGGGTCAGGGAACATTGCCCTGAAGACGCTGCTCACGTCTTCGTTAGACGTGTAGGAGTGATGTCGGCTAACTGTTTGCAAAACCCACAGCATTTCAGCCTTCAGTGTAGCGTTAGGGGAGAATGTACTGAAGGCATTACTTGTACGGGGCCCTGAAGACACCAACGCTGGCGTAACGTTATCGTTTGCATTTGCAGTATATACCGGTGCCGCAAACATCTGAATGGGGACAGTTGTTGTCTGACTATTAGCATAGCGGTTGTGCTTCTCCCCTTTCATATGTGCATCAAGGGCTTTACAGCCCATTGCCCCCTATTTAATGTTTTTTTTTTTTTTTTTTTTGCAAAGTCTGCCCCCTAAATGGTGTGTGATGCCTGTGCTATAGGCACACGCTTCTTTACGTGCCCTGGTGAAATAGCATGAAAAATAATCTCTTCAAACATAGATATCTTTCTTTCATTCCGCTCAGATGAAATGTAATGCCACCCCAGATGAAATTTAATGCCACTCTTTGAAAAATAGCAAAATTTAATATTTTTTAAGACCTTAAAAAAACTTATATTCCATTTAAGACTATTTAATACTTTTTAAGGATCCGCGGAGACCCTGGTATAGACCACTGCACGTGCCCAAAGCGAGTTGCGTAGGAATGCACGTTCAGCAAGCCGCAAGATAGCATTGCTCGCTGCCTCAAAATGAGTGAAGAAACAGTGCCAGATGATAAAACAGCATCGCAATCTACATTGTTAGAATGATGTACTTCATTCTCACTCATGTAGCAGTGGTTTGATTTTAAAAAGACTGATGTTCCTCAAAAGACTGAAATCTGCAAACTATGTGCTAAATCGGTTGCCGTTAAAGACAACTCGACAAATAACTTGTTTCACCATTTGCGAACTAACCACTGCAACGAAAACGAAGAATACGAAAAGCTTAAGGAGTCAACTGTTCAGCACAAGTCTAAATTACCCAAGGTACAAGCACAAAAACAAAGTTAGTAATTTCTTTAATAGTGTTAGTTTGTGTAAAACTGTTTACAAATGCTACTTCTGTAGTGTTTGATGGATGTTTAGATGCTTACAGTATAGTACAGTATGTTAGATTTGTGTTCATGGCCTGTAATTGTGATGTTTGGGTATTTTATTCCCTGTGCCTTGACTGTATAGCTTGTTTACATGAATAGTAGGTGCTCTCATTGTAATTGTTTTGTTCTCATTGCAAATGTTTGTGTACATCCTGTAGGCTAATGTTCAGTTATGTACTATAATACATACTGTAATAAGTTGACTGGTGAATTTAATGTTTTTGTTTTACTTCAGTTTTAATTAAATAAATAAGACCCATTTTCCTTAACTGTTGTATTAAGCTACAATTCATTTTCTATTACCAAGACCAAGCTAGATCTTAATAAGACTTACAAGCACATGCTTAAAGGATGCAAAATATTGTGGAATTATCGTTATCGTCAAAGTCCCAGAAAATAGAGATAATTTTTTTTTCTAATATCACACACCCCTAGTGTATATTATTCATATTTTTTATACCTACAAAGTTTTCAAAAGTTTAGAAAATACATCAACAGAGACCTGCCATGAAAATACTTCTTGTTGAAATAAGTTATGTTGATTGACTTGGGGATTTACTAGGTCATAATTACTCTAATAGCCAAAGAAATAAAATAGGGAGAGCAGGCTTGTTTTTGGGATACCAGAGTCAAAAAGAGTGGGTTTCTTTTTGGGAATACTTGCTTCATGTGTATACATGCAGCTGGATGTCATCATAAAAACGGTGACATGAAAACTACAGAAAAGCCATGCCATGGTATTTCTTTTGCTACACGTTCATAGTTATAAGATCTGATAGTTTAGCTTAGGGATAGGCTGGCATAACCTAGAAACGCTATGTGCTAGCAGATAAAATTGCTTCAGTGATTTAGTCTTTCAGTGTCACTTTGGTGGCAAAACACGAATCTTATCTTGTCTAGATTTTACATGATTTTTTTTATGACATTTTTTTCTGACAAAAAAAAAAACTGAATTATTTTGCTTGAAAGTCACAACTGGGCTTCAAGATAAGCTTTAAACATTATTTTGTAGTAAACAGTTTCTTTACTCTTTTACACTGTTACCTACAATGCTCCATCAAAACACAGGCATGTCAGTAGGCTTTCTGTCAAAGCAGTTGTCGAACATTTCCTGTCAGCTGTAAATACTGCATTTTAGTGCAAATCACTATTAACTAGCACAGTAATATCTGGTATATAGCTTATATTATCTGTTAGCCCCGCACTGAGTAGCATAGTCCTACTTGTCTGCTTTTTTTTATATTGTAAGAACATAGGATTTATAAGCAAGTTTAAAATGACCATTCTAGACTTCTCTTTTCAAGCTGTTAGCAAATCTGTATAAATCCCTACATTTAAAGGCATACCCACCCAAACTCAGCCTATTTTATCCAAAGTTTTTTTTTTTTTTTTTTTTTTTAAATACAATTCTAAAACGGCACAAGAAAAAGGAATGGCACTTTAAAAAAAAAAAAAAAAAAAAAAAAAAAAAAAAAGCATCTAAAAGAATATTATAAGTCTTGCCACAGATGCTCAATGGGATTTAGGTCTGGACTTTGACTGGGCCATTCTACCAAATGATTCTTTGATCTAAACCATTCCATTGTAGCTCTTGCTGTATGTTTAGGGTCATTGTCTTGCTGGAAGGTGAATCTCCTTCCCAGTCTCAAGTCTTTTGCAGCCTCCAACAGGTTTTCTTCCAGGATTGCCCTGTTTTTAGCTCCATCCATCTTCCCATCAACTCTGACCAGCTTCCCTGTCCCTGCTGTAAAAAAGCATCCCCACAGCATGATACTGCCACCACCATGTTTCACAGTGGGGATGTTGTGTTCAGGGTGATGAGCAGTGTTACTTTTCCACCACCTTCTTCCACGTGTTTGCTGTGTCCCCTATATGGCTCCTGGCAAACGGGACTTTTTATGTCTTTGTCAACAATAGCTTTCTTCTTGCCACTCTTCCATTTAGGCCAAATTTGTGGAGTACACGACTTACAGTTGTCCTGTGGACAGATTCTCCCACCTGAGATAGGGATTTCTGCAGCTCCTCCAGAGTTACCTCTTGGAAGCTTCTCTGACCAGTGCTCTCCTTGCTCGGTCTGTCAGTTTAGGTGGACGGCCATGTCTTGGTAGGTTTGCA
>JAOVYU010000001.1:22104183-22115658 GCA_025674565.1 Synodontis membranacea | reverse complement strand
GACAGGGAGAACTAACAGGCAGCCTTAGTTTTAGGTGAAGAAATTCGGGAGTCTACTTCCGGGTCGGCGCGCAGTGAAGTGGCCAGTGTGTGACAGTTATTGTTTAATGCCAGGCTTTTTGAGGATTTCACATATGTGTGAAAAAAACGCGAATGTAAATTAGTTAGGGTCCACAGAAAATTTCGTTAATCTGTGAAGTCATGAATACAGAAACGTGAATGCACCAGGTATTACCGTATTCAGATTCATTTGTAAAATAAACAGTTGCATTTTGGCATGTGCAGATGCTGTTCATATACAGGGTAATACACTGTGTGTTGAGCTGGGGTGCAGTTTCTGCGCCATTCAGATCCTATGTTTTGCAGTTGTTTAAACCTCTGAGAAATATGTTCTACATGATCAACGATTCATTGGCTAGTTTTGTTTTCTGACCCTGTTTTTACTCCTACATCCTTCACACGCATGCTGATATGAACAGAATCCATATTTACACAGCAATGAGTTTTTTAAAGATTTTTATAAATAATATTTTTGTATATTTTTTCACTCTGAAATATTTTTTCATTGTGATTGATTTTACACGCAGCTCAAATGGTCCTACTTTTATAAAAAAAATTATATTTTTTATATCTTCATTAACGAAGAGAATTATTCACCATTGTAGTCTCTGCAGAAAAGTTTTTATAATTAAAATGACTTTTTCATGCCACTGTGTGAGTTCTTGTTTTTGTGTCAAATCTATAGACAAGAAATGAATCACTCAGAACCTTTATTTTTTATTATTAACCTTCTGTCTGCAAATCTAACTATCAAAATATGATAATGTTATTGAGTTTCGTTTTAGTATGCATCCTGTGAAATAATCCAGAGCAGTTTTTCTGGCTGTTATACACTATATTGCCAAAAGTATTCGCTCATCTGCCGTTACATGCTTATGAACTTAAGTGACATCCCATTCTTAATCCATAGGGTTTAATATGATGTCAGCCCACCCTTTGCAGCTATAACAGCTTCAACTCTTCTGGGCAAGCTCTCCACAAGGTTTAGGAGTGTGTTTATGGGAATTTTTTACAATTCTTCCAGAAGCACATTTGTGAGGTCAGACACTGATGTTGGACGAGAAGGTCTGGCTCGCAGTCTCCGCTCTAATTCATCCCAAAGGTGTTCTATTGGGTTGAGGTCAGGACTCAAGTTCTTCCACACCATCCTTGCTAATCTATGTCTTTACGGACCTTGTTTGTGCACTGGTGCGCAGTCAAGTTGGAACAGGAAGGGGCCATCCCCAAACTGTTTCCACAAAGTTGGGGGCATGAAATTTTCCCAAAATCTCTTGGTATGCTGAAGCATTCAGAGTTCCTTTCACTGGAACTAAGGGGCCAAGCCCAGCTCCTGAAAAATAACCCTACACAATAATCCCCCCTCCACCAAACTTTACACTTGGCACAATACAGTCAGACAAGTACTGTTCTCCTGGCAACCACCCAACCCAGATTGCCAGATGGAGAAGTGTGATTCATGACTCCAGAGAATGCGTCTTCACTGCTCCAGAGTCCAGTGGCAGCATGCTTTACACCACTGCATCCAATGCTTTGCATTGCAGTTGGCGATGTATGGCTTGGATACAGCTGCTCGGCCATGGAAACCCATTCCATGAAGCTCTACACACTGTTCTTGAGCTAATCTGAAGGCCACATGAAGTTTGTAGGTCTGTAGCGACTGACTCTGCAGAAAGTTGGCAACCTCTGCGCACTATGCGCCTCAGCATCTGCTGACCCTGCTCTGTCATTTTACATGGCCTACCACTAATACACTGACTGTGGAATATTTAGTAGAGAGGAAATTTCACGACTGGACTTGTTGCACAGGTGGCATCCTATCACGTTACCACGCTGGAAATCACTGAGCTCCTGACAGTGACCTATTCTTTCACAAATGTTTGTAGAAGCTGTCTGCTTATAAAGGATACAATTAAAAGATTGCTGCTCATGTCAGGCAGAGGAGAAAATGTTTGTAGAGTGTAATGTCCCGTAGCAAAAAGGATTTGCCTGTCAGGGGTCAGTAATTCAGGAGACAATGAAGATGTCGACCATCCATTGTCTTCCCAGTAGCAGTCACTGCATGGTGTTAAAAGCATTGGAGAAATCAAATTTATTAGTTTGGTGTAAGTCATTTTGACACTGTGTGGATTAGAAAAAATCCAAAATAAATGAAAATGTGCGCACCAAATTCTTGTTTTACATACATTTTATAAAGGATGTTTGCTGTACATTCATTCAACCCTGGAAAAATAACAGCTCATGAGTGTATGTAAATTTCTGACCACAAATGTAATCTGTTTTTGAAAAGAAAGTGCCATCTCATGGTAACACCCTGCAAGTGAATGAATAGGCAGATTTAGAGTGAAATATAGACACACCCCTAGAAGAAGGGGGGCACTCCCTTCCCATTGGCAGCTGGAAGGCAGCTGAATTGAAGGAGAGTTAAGTGGCTGCATCTGTAGGTCAGTAGTAGTATTTTATAATCAACCTTAAATTTGATTGGGAGCCAATGCAGTGTACATAGGATAGGGGTGATGTGCGATTGAGATTGGTCTGGTTAAAACCAGAAACATGAGCACGTTCAGTGTGTTCTTCTTCTGGTTTACAATGGATGGTATTCAGCTTATTGGTGCATTGCCACCACCTACTGTTCTGGAGTGTGGATCAGACACGTTCAGCTTTGTTGCCATCAGTCACAATGTGTATTGGTATTCCACTGCTCTTCCTGAGTACCCGGATGTGAAGACCTGAATTTTGGCAGCTTGAATTTGTGAACTTAAAAAATAGTGAGCTGAACGTTTCCTGCTGAAAAATGAACATGGTATTTTAACAACCGAATAGTTTGGAACTGTATTTTGGAGGGGGGTGGCACAGTGGCTGAGTGGTTAGCACTGTTGTCTCACAGCAAAGAGGTCCTGGGTTCGAGGCCCGGGTTCGGCACAGGTGCCCTTCCATGTGGAGTTTGCATGTTCTCCCCATGTCTGCGTGGGTTTTCTCCAGGTGCTCCAGTTTCCTCCCACAGTCCAAAGACATGCATAGAGGGGATTAGGTTGATTAGGGACTCTAAATTGGCCATAGGTGTGAATGTGAGTGTGAGTGGTTGTCTGTGTGTCTGCATGTTTCTACCCCAATTAATTGCAATGTAGAAACATTCAAACATTCTTGTTGCTGTTTTTTTTTTTTTAAGATTGTAGCAAATTGCAGTGCAGAATAATTCAAACATTGTTTTTCAATATGTTTTATTCAAGTCATGTAGTTCAACATATTGAGGACTTTTGGTACTATTATACTTCTATGAGGTACCCTGAGCAAGATGCCTCCCCCAAGCACTGCTCCCTGGGCGCTGAAAACAGCTGCCTCTGCTGTGTGTCACGATTCACATACTGTATGGGTTAAACACAGAGGACCAATTTCGTTGTTGTGCACTGTATGCTGTGGTGTGTCAATAATGACAATTAATCATGTTTACTTCACTTACATGCACACATTACATTTCACAAGTCTCACAACACCACTCTGGTTTCAAGTGAAACAACAGCAAAGTTTTGTCTTTAAGGTAGAAAAGGGGAACAACATCAAGGTACAGTGCAAGTTATGATTTCCAGCAGTGAAATTACTATCATCATCTGCATATTTGGTGTTGAGGTAATCCAAATGTATTGGAAAGTAATCAAGGTTTGCTACTTTAATGTTGTGATACTTGAATTAGGTTACTGAGTACATTTTGTTTACTGAGTAATTTTTGTAATAGGTTATTAAAAATTGTATTGCAATGCATTTTAACCCTATCAGCCCTTGTTTTGGCTCATTCTGGATCTGTACTGTGAAACACTGTCCTATCAGTTTGCAGTATTTGACTGAATCTGAGCAGGAGGTATACTCTGTATACTTCAGAGTATTCATCCTGTTACTTATATAAGCAGTTACATCATCAATAATCACCAGTTGTAGCTGACGCTGAAATGCGGTTCTGTGGGTTGCCATGACAACATGCCAGCATGTGAGATCATCACATTGATTTCTGATTGTTTCCTATTACTTATTTTGTTTGCGTATGCTTACAGTAAAACACTGCAAGATCATTTACAAGTCTTTTCATAAATTTCTTGTTTGAGGAAAATTTTTCCTTTAAAATAGTTGTTGAGTAGTCACCTCTTCCATGAGTCATATGGACCAGAAGTTGTTAACAAGGCTGGTTTTACAAGGCATACACGGTAAAATTATGCTGGTTAACTTTGTTAAGCATTTGTGCACCTTGTTAAAATAAATAAGTGTCGAAAATGGATGTCATACAGTATGTACTATTGAAATTAATTTATTTGTTTCTAGTTTTCATGGTGCTCCATGATTGTGAGAGGAAAATAAACAAAATTGTGGATATCAGTACGAAGTGTGGAATTTTTTGATCAGAGAAGATACACCAGTGACCCAGTTCCATTCCGTTCCATACATGCCCATGTTTACCATGTATAACATTTGAAGTCGTATACTTTGGATCATCAGCCCCTCCTTTCCTTATCTATACACTTCAGTATAAACTGCTACAAGCTAATCTTAGTTTCATCTGTAAAGTGAATCTTGTTCCAGAACAGGGCAGGTTTTCTAGCAAGGTATAATCTGGCCTTCATCTCACCCTTGGGGCCTGATTTTCACTTTCGCACGTGAGTCAGTTTATGTGGGCTTTCAGTTATGTGTATTCTCGCCTACTCACTCCGACCATGCCCAGTGCACATAAATTCTGCATTCATTAATCATGAATGAAGGCATGCTTTATTTAAAATAGAAGTAGATTGAGTCACACCCTCAGGTTTTTTGGCTGTCAGGGAAAATGTGGAATGCAGAGTTTTTGCGAATGTCATTGAAATCCATTCAAAGCATAACCCAGGCTCTGATTGTAAAAAATAAATGCTAAAAGGTGAGCTTAGCTGTAGTAAATGCTAATAAATGTTAAAGGGTGAGTTTAGTTATAATTCCTCAAAGGAAGGCACTTTTTTCTGTGAAGGTATATGATATAATAATAATCAAATAAAATGAATATATATGAAATGACAAGTGTGCTGTGCCTATGTATATAACGACATGTTTGACTTGTGGAGATTTATTAACAAAAATGCAGTTTGATGAGGACCAGTAAGAAAGAACAAAGAAAAGAAAAAATATTAAAATGTGGCCACAATGTATCTTCAATGAATGAACGATTTATTAAAAAGTGGCCTCAATATATATTTTTTTCCTTTTTGTGTTATGAGGGTGTGTTAGTGTGCCCCAGTATATCCAGACAAGGTCAGAATACTCGTGGCTGTCTGTATTTTTTTAGGGGCTCTTCTCTCTCTTCGAGCTCATCTCTGCACGCTTTTTTACATAAGCGCTCAGCAGAATTGGGCCCTAGGAGAATTTGTGAGATTTCATCACTACTGGTAGTTCACTTTATAATAAACCTAACCTGGAAAAAGTATTTAGAGGTTAGGGGTTATATTTTTCAGAGGTTAGAGGTTATATTTAGAGTTTAGACGTTATATTTTTTTTATTACAGGAAGCATGTTTCCATTTATATTAAACATTCAGTTGGGATCATAAGAGCTCAATTATGACTTCGCATTTCAGTGGGGTATAAAAATGAGAAGAAACAGAGGCCAAATTCAATGATTCCCTTGATTATACAGAAAAGATCCTAAACCACTGTTAAGTATGGTGGAGAATGTGTCATATAGTATGTCTGTTTTTTCACCAAAGGCCCATAGAACCTTTTTTTTGTTTTTACGATACTTGTTATTTTGGATACCATGAACAAGGAGGTTTCAAATTATAACCTGGCTACCTCTTCCAAAGAAGCTACAGCTGAAAGGTCAGATCTGATGTTGGGAAGTAGGCCTTGGAAGCAGTAACCCTATTTTTAACTAATCTTCAAGAAGATGCTAATAGTTCTGACTTAAAATAGACAGACAGACCACTTTAGTATAGCCATCTGCTGCATATTTATTTTAGACATAAAACAGTTTTACATAAAAAGAGTGTGTTGTCTATTTTTTTGTTTTGTTTTTGGTAATTTGCAAACCTACCTAAATTATAAAACTTTGTGACAGCAGTTACACAAATTACATTTTTATATTGAATAACATGGTTTTACAGTATGTTTACATTAGCAAATTATCATGGGGGCTTACCTCAACCATATGCATAATATATTTTAAAAATACATCTTTATATGTATGTCTTACTGGGTTTAATTCATTGCATTAAAGTTGATACAATACAGAGTTTGTTTGCATATTCTTGGATATTTCAAACTGTTGACTATTAAAGGGTAACAAAAAGTGAAGAAATCAAGAAGTTCAGTGTTCTAAAATCTTTTTCATTTGTCACAAGTCAGAAAATATTTATGCAGGTGCCACAGAGGAGACTTCTGTTTTCGAGGTAGAGGACACTTCAGAACCATCATCAACTTTCTTTCCAAAGAGCTGCATGATGCATGATCGGAACTACAAGGCAAGAGGACATTTGTTAACAATTTGCATGAATTTAAACAAAGATCAATATAACAAAGTTACAGATAAAAGTGAAAAGAGAGACATTTGCAAAAGTGTTGTTATGTTGTTAATGTGTTATATGTTAATTGTCACCTGTCGGTTCATAAAGACATAGATAATGGGATTGTAAATGGTGGCGCTCTTTGCAAAGTATGCAGGCATGGATGCTGCCAGTGGGTGAAAGGCATAACCAGGGTTAGCAGCGGCAAAGCAGGCAAAGAAAGTGTATGGTCCCCAGCAGAAAACATAAGCAGCAATCATGACAAAAATCATTCTGGTGACTTCCTTTTCAGCCTTTTGTGTTGATTCAGATTCCTTTTGTTGTGCTGCAACCTAGTAGAGATAGATATTCTAAGGATGACTGAGCTCTTATGAGAAAGAATAATTTACAGTGTATTCTAAAACTGGGATTTCTTACAGCACGGATGGCCATCCACACCGCAAGGTAACAGAGAATGATAATGCCCAAGGGGATAAAGCAGCAGGTGATCATCAGTGCAATCATGTAAGACTGGACCCCAGGGTCTTCACTTCCACTGAATACATCTGGTCCACAAGAGGTCTTCAGGCCATGAGGCCAATACCTGTAGGACAAGAAAATTGTAGAGATCATGCGTTCTGTTTTGCATTATTCTGCTCTCTATCTTAGTTAAGATCAACACTTTACAATTAACTTACCTGCTCCATCCAAAGACAGGAAGTGAAGTCCAAAATGCAGACCAGACCCAAGTAAAGATAATGCCAGCAGCTGCCAGTTTACCATCAAATTTTATATTTCCAAAAGGTTTGCATACCACCATCCATCTCTCAAATGATATGACAGACAGGGACCACAAACCAGTAATACCTGAGGAATTGATTTTCAAGAGCTTCTAAATTAGAAAACATAAAAAAGCTAGACACAGTCATTGCAGATATTTCAGTTGGTATTAGTATATTGCTACATAAGTGCTTACATCTTTAATTTGTCTGCTTACCACAGCAAGCAACGGTGAAACCCTCTATAATGCACAGTGGGTGTCCAAGGACAAAGTAGCCAAACGTTTGGTTCCAGACACTAATAGTGCTGGCCAACAGTGTCTCTAAAATATCAGCTAGTGCAAGGTTGACCAAGATCCAGTTCAGAGGGTGACGAAGCTTCTTGAATTTGGCTGTGGCTACCAATACCAGGCCGTTAGTGAAGGTTGAGGCAACGACCACAACAAGCATCCATAATGTTGCAAGATTGTACACCCATCTTGGGGCAATGTGGTAGTTGGGTCCCTCAAATGGATCTAAAAAAGAAAGAGAAAGCTTCTGGCAAGTTCAATGAAGCATGTTAGAGCAAGTAAACAGAAATTTATGTATTGGAGGGCATTGTGCTGGAAATCTTTGAATTGCTTTTGTGTTTTCAATCCCTCTCACCTCTGGTGTTATTGCTGTTGGTGTATACGAAGGCTGCTTCCCGTGTTGTTTCATCACCTCGCCGCCTGGCTGCAAAGATAGCCTCTCCCCACTGCTCTGCCATTGTCAGGATTGGAATGTTTTTGATTGATGCCCCTGAATTGCTTGCTTAGTTATCTCTCTACCTTTTCTGCAGTTCTTACAACTTGCTTAATTCTAATTAATTATTTATTTGTTATTCTCTCAACTTTTTCTGAAGGGCACCTGTGGATCTCTGGTTGGTCTCTATGTGCTTTTATATGCAACCTACTGATACCTAGGCGGAGCCAGACTAACCTACAAACGGTCAGGATTGGCACCTGTGTCTGGATGAAGTCAGTGGGGGCATGTGTAATTGGGAGAAAAGAACGACATGGCATTTAACCTCACAACATGGAAAAAATGAAGATGACTCCAATTAATATATTAGCTTACTAAGGTCTAAGCTACTTTTCCTCCCAGAACGTAGGATTGCTAAAGTATAGATGTAGTCTAAACATCATACCATGAAGCTTTAGCCAGGTCTTTTAGACACTTTACACTGATTATGTTGAATGTTGTTGAGTGTTCTCTAAGATGACCTTATTTTAGCAGTGCAATTACTAAGTAATTGCACTTTTTCCAAATGAAGCTGAGGATTTGTTAGACTTTTAAGGCTTGTTAATCTAATATTTTTATTTTTATGGTTTTATGGTCTAAATGGTAAGGTAAATAATATAAAGATAAATCAGCAGTTTTTACACTGTTGTTTGTATGCATGCTGGTTTTCAGTGACAGTTTTGGTAAAAGAAGTTGACTCTCATACAATCATTAATTAGTTTGATTAATTAGTAATCTATGAAAGGATGTTGTAGGGTAATTTACCTGTTGACCCTATAGGCACTGACAGATTCAGTTAGTGCCATATGCGTGAATTATTAATTTAACATTTAAAACACCTTACCAGCCTAGAGTGAAAGAATTTTTAAGGGATAATCAGTGCTTATACTTGCTTATAATGTATATCATAGTTGAATAACAAGGCTATTGTAAGTGTTTCATTACACTGAATATAATTTGTAATTCACATGTCCATATAACTCATGTGGCTAATACAAATGTAATTAAGTTCATGTTTGTTTCACCAATGACTTTTTTTCATATAAACCAGGTGTGTAGGTTAAATGTTAGCTTAGCTAAATTGGCTTATTGGGAGAACTAGGGTTACTTGTTAACCTCCACATTTGATCTTAATTAGTATTGACAAGGATGGAGTAAAACCTTCCTAATCCCTAACAGCTAATGGTTCTGGTCAGAAAAAGTATCCTTTTAACCTTTTCGGTGGACGGAGTACCCATAAAAAATGTTAAACACATGTTCAACTATTTTAAATCAGCAAAAGTGAAAGATGTTTAAGGAGAGGCATACATTTAATTTGTGTGCCCTATTTATGTTTTTGCTTGCTTTGTAGTACTTAATGAATATTTAATAAATAAAGGTAAACTCCCAAGAGTTATTTACATTGCCAAGGTAGTTGTTTTTTGGATAATCAAGTCAATTTAATCTGTGTTAAATGACTTAAAATCGAGTGATGTATAAACTTACATTAGTAAAACTGATTTCACATTCCAATCAATATTTTTGGATAAAAAAAAATTTCCTTTCATTTTTTGAATGTGGTGTATTATTGAACATGAATATTGTCTATGGACATTCACAATCCACTTTAATAGGACCATTTATAAACCTGCTTGTGCATGCAGTTATCCAATCATGCAATTACAGGTATAGAGCTTTACTTAAGAGTCCCATCAAACATCAGAATGAGGAAAAAGTATAATCTCTGTGACTTTGATAATGGCATGGCTACTGGTGCCAGATGGGCTGATTTGAGTATTTCAGAAACTGCAGCAATCCTGGGAATTTCACACACAACAGTCTCTAGAGTTGATTTGGCTGATTGGATAACTGCATAAATTAGCAGGTATTCAGTTGTTCCCTTTAAAGTGGAGGGTGTATAAATATCTCTGTCTAGAATGTATTCCTATATTTGTTCTTGCTTCTGTTTTTATCTCAGTCTCAAGTCTGGAAATTAGACATGCTGCTGCCAACCACCTGCCACCATGAACTCTGGTATCTGAAAATGACAACAAAACCTTGTGTTCCAGAGAGTTAACTCTGCCTATGCAGAACCCTGGTACAGACATCCTGTCTCTTTTTGAATTTGTGAAAAATGAGCTCTGCAATAAGTGGTAGTGAAAGGCTAATCAGCCTGTTACATTTATATCCAATTTATATTCTAGGTTATTGCCAAATTACTCTATTGTTTCAGTCAGTGACATTTATGTTCTTTACTTGTTATTAGAGTCATGTTTTATCAGTTTCATTTAGGTTACTGAATAATGCAGAATAAGTCATAGTAGCTAGTGATTAATGCACTTAGGGTGCGATTCTCCCATGACTTAAGTGCTGTTTTAGCTACACACTACCAATGACTGTATTAAACCAAGCACCTATTTGGCGAAAAGATATATTGCATTTTAAGTTGGCAGCAGCCATATTTTTAACTTTATTGTACATGAACAAATAAGGTTAAACAGCTCTTAATTTGTTTCATTTGTTTAAAATTATATCACCATCTCTTGTATCCATATATTACACTGTTAAACAGCAAAAAAAAACAAAAAAAAAAAACATCAAAAACGTTTTACATCACAGTGTACAATAACAGGATAAACAGACAAAAACTTGTGCTTGCTAAAAAAAAAAAAAATCAATGTGACAGGATACACTGGTTAACAGTTGAGAGAAGCAGAAACCTGCAGTGGAGTGGTTGTCAAACTAAACTAAACTAAAAAAAATAGGCTATAAGAGTTTTAAGAGATTTAAACAGAAATGGGTGTTCTGACGGTCTCATTATTGCAACAAATCCATATGATAGTAATGGAAACAAAGTATAAAATGTAATAAAGCATAAAGCCCCACAGCAATTGAACGGCCTTCCAATTTGCATTCAGGAATCAGACACAGTCTCAATATTTAAGTCTAGGCTAAAAACAAAAAACAAATAAGTAAAGGAGCAGATCTGGAGGGCATAGAGTGTTTTGGTTAACTGGGATGTTTGGATGCTGTCGTCCCCCCACTCTCATGCGTTCACTCAGGTTTGTTGACGGTGGAGTGGCCAGACGCTTTATATCCCAGGGCTCCCTCGTGACTGTGTTACCTTCTGGCGGTGTTCCCTTTTAGTTATGCTGTCATAGTTAGTCTTGCCGGAGTTCCTGATTGCACTCAGCATGCGATATACACTACCAGTCAAAAGTTTGGACACACCTTCTCATTCAATGATTTTCTTTATTTTTATTATTTTCTGCATTGTAGATTAACATTGAAGACATCAACATGATGAAGGAACACATATGGAATTATGCAATTAACAAAAAGAAACAACCAGAATATGTTTTATATTTTAGATTCTTCAAAGTAGCCACCTTTTGCTTTGATGACAGTTT
>JAOVYU010000001.1:22083003-22095309 GCA_025674565.1 Synodontis membranacea | reverse complement strand
TATAAAAAAATAAAAGAGAGAGAGAGAGAGAGAGAGAGAGAGAGAGAGCACCTCAAAAAATTATATCATGAAAAAGTATACTTTCCATCGGTTATTTAAGAATGTGAAAATTTATGACTAGCTGAAGGTCACTATCAAAGCAGCCTGGGCCTCAATAACAACGCCGAAGTGCCACAAGATTATTGCCTCCATGCCATTGATGCAGTAATTCATGGTAAAGGAGCCCCATCCAAGTACTGACTGTATAAATGAACATACTTTTCAGAAAATCCTTTATGATTAATCTTTGGAAACATTCTAATAATTTGACATTCTGGATTTCTGAGCTATAAGCCAAAAAACTCTTGAAATATTTAACTTTACATGTAATGAATATGGAATATAAGAAAAGTTTGAATTCAATTGTGAAAAAAATGCAGTTTTTCAAGATTTTCTAATTTTTTGAGATGCACTAGTGTGTGTAATATTTACTAACTCTTGGGTTTTTATGCAACATCCACAAAGGCTCATTTACCAAAGTGCATTAACAGCATGCTTCTGTCTGCAAAACAGAAGCACACAAAGGTGGGTAAGGCTCCTGATATTAAATATACTATCTGATCATTCTAACTCCCCAATTTGATCGCAGTGCATTCACCAGCACATCTCTCAACAGCAGTCTTCCCTCAGGTGTCTTTACTGAATCCACTCCGCTAACTTAAACAGGATTCCTGTAATAAACAAAAGGAAGAGAAAACATAACAGATGAAAAGCATTTGAAAAGCAGTAAAAAATATGAAAAGCAGTAAAAAAACAAACAAACAAAAAAAAAACATTTTGGCTGGAGCATCACGAAACATCTACATGACTACAGAACAGTTCAACAAGATTGCTAGACTTGATTTAAAACTAATATTTATGTGAAGTTGCTTTTTTGAGCACCTTATGTTCTCCTTGTACAGGTTCATTAATTGGATCTTCAGTCTTTATTTCTCCAGGTGGTTCAGCAACTGCCATCTGCAGACTGCGTGTCACTGGGCCACCTACTCTTTCCCGCATTCTCTTTGAGAGATGCTTTTCTGTTTTAGGTTGTACTTGTGGTTTTGTCTCAGCCTCTTTTTTGAGAGCCATATCTTTCCCACCACGTTGCATTTTTGCAGCTGGCTGTGACACAAGAGTCAGTGATGAGGTCAGAACTGAAGGTTGAGGTTTGCTCTTTCTACCCTTCTTGCTTTTGGGGACTGAGTGATCTTTTTTTGAAGCTGGTCTCTTGACACGTATCTGAGATGTCCCCATTTTACCATTGCTACCTGATGACAATTCACCTTCTAAAGGCTCTGAATTCCGGGTCCTTTTTTTCCCTAATGACTTCATAGTCTGGCCCAAGTTGCCACCTTGTTTGATTTCAGAGACTGTTGCTTGACTTCGGAGTTTCATGTTTTTATCTTGAGGCATTAGAGCGCCTTTCTTTTTCTTAGCAACTGGTTTCTGAGGACAACTGCGAGCAATGTGCTTTGCAAGGCTGGCAGCATATGTAAATTCTCGATTGCAATACGGACATGCTTGCACATCTTGCTGTTCCTGCTCAATAGACGCTATCTTTACAGAAGTAGCAGCCTTGTTCTTTTGAGATATAGCCTTCTGGACAAGCTGGTTTTTCTTCTTGTTCAAGGCAGACGTCTTCATTCTGGGGGGCACCTCCTGGTTGAAGTTAAGCCTTTTAGGTTGGCCCATCCTACGGAAGGCATTCTGTCCCCCAGTGGTTAATGCTATAGGTGAGACAACACTGTTCTGAGGCTGATTCAATATCTGCCTGAGAGGAACAGGGTTCTTTTTTGGTGTGTACCGTCTCTTATCGCTTGCATTAGCACAGGTTAAAATATGTTTGTGCAGCTCAGGCATGTTGTCAAAGCTATTGCCACATTTGGTACACCTGATTGCTGTGCTGAATGTCTGAGGTATGTTGTGGGTGGTGAAGTTAGTTGCAGAAGCTACAGAACCAGCAGGTGTTCGGTTGTGGTAGGGAAATGGGGGAGGTTTAAAGCTGGGGTAGTGTTGATTGATGCCAAGGCGTACATCTGGGCATTTGGGCTTTCCAGCTTCAGAGGCCATAATCTTTATTGTAGTGTACAGCTCTTCTGTGGGATCCTCTTGATCATCTCCCTCATCCTCTTCTTTAACACTACTACAGTTAAATAATTCACATGATTCCTGAGGGGCTACATCAATGGTTGTGTTAGGGACTGAATGTAAAGAATTTCTCTCCATATTCATGTGAGCAGGATCAGTGTAATTCTGAGGCCTGAGCTTGCCATTTTCAACCATGGTGTGAGCATGACTCTGACCAGGATGAAGGTCACTCTGATGTTGCTGGAGGTTGCAGAGGAAAGCAAACTCTTTGGCACATATTGGGCAACTGTAAATTCTCCCAACTCCATGGAGAGAGGAGCGATGCTCCAAAAGAGCTGCAGCATTTTGAAATAACTGCACACAAAACTCACACTTAAAAGGCCATTCTACAGCGTGATCTATGATATGGTTGCCAAGTTGTTTAATAGATTGAAAAGGTTCCTCACAAACATTACATACAAAACTTTTTGTAAACGTGTCTTGTTCTAAGGTGTCTGCTCCATCTAGTGCCTTTTCTGGCACTGTAGATGAGGAAACCCGATCACTGGTTGTGCTTTCAACCGCATTTTCATTTGTATGGTTAACAGTAACTAGTGTATCATCATTTAATTGCTCTAAATTCGAATCTGCCTCTACATTGTGAGAAGATGAAAGTGAGGCCATATTTGGAGCCAAGTGCACAGGAGAGTATGAGGATTGTAGTTTTTGACACACATCAATTGCAATATTGTGGTCTTGAGGGGAAGGTCCACCAAAGGAACCACTTTGAATAGGTTTGGAGTTAATATCCTTGTCATGTGAAGAAATACCATTGTTTGTATTTTTAAGCAAATGTAAGACAGGCTCCTTGCTTGAGCCCTCAACTAGTGTTTCAGATTTGGAAAAGGAATCCGCATTACAGTGACTTTTTGTGTCCTCAAGACTTTGAGGAAGTGCATCAGTTGTGGGATGTAACTGCATAGCAGTTTGGCTGAAGTCTTTATCTTCCAGATTTTTCATATCAAGGCAAGATTCTTGTACATTAGGGAACCCTGGCATTTCATCTAGCATATGATAAACAGGTTTGGGAGACAGTTTGGGAAAAGTACAATCTAAAAACTGAGAAAGAGGTGGAGGTGAAGGAACAGTGGGAAGAACTGGAGGTGGGGGTGTAGAGGATGCCTGGCTAGAGGATGATGGGGAAGGGAGATTCATAGTCACAGGGGTCAGGGAGGGTGGAGAGACAGATTCACAAGGAGGGTGTTCTGAGTTCGAACACACACTGGATGGAGACACACTTGTGGTGCTGACAGAGTACAAGTGAGTGTCTGGGCTTCCAATACAATGAGAGCCCTCCTCTCCAGCTGAGCTTAAGCCAGAATACTCATTCATTAACACTTTCTCCAACATGCTGGTATTGGGCTTCTTTCGCTTCACATGTGACTGTAACAATATATTTGCTTTTGTTTTGTGGTCAGTCACGCTCTTATGGTGTATGGTTAAATCCAGCACAGACTCACTAAGTCCTTTGCTTATGCTGCCACCTTGTTTATCAACAGCACCAGAAAGGTCAAGAGGCTGCTGATTGCAAGAATTGCCTCCACTTACCAAGACTGGCCAGTCCTTTCCAGACGGACTCATACAGTCCCTCTCCTCTTTGCTGGACACACTCCAGGAATAGCTCATGCAATGGCTTTTAATATTTGGCACCATAAGTGCGAAAGAATCCCCTGTTTCAATGACTGAACTCTCTGTGATTGCTGATGAGCTGTTCTGTACATGTGTAGGAGGAGAAGCAGTCCTTCTTTTAAATCTTCCTTGAGCAGCAGGCAAAGATGATACAGAAAGTGGAGTAGTCAATTTACTATCTGTAATTAGAGCAAGGGGCGGTTTCTGACTGTCCTGGTTTTGCAGAAGCTGTTTTAATTTAGGAGAAAGATAAATTGTTTTCTCTTTTTGAAAGGCCAATGTCTCTGTGGGCTGTGTTAAGATGTTACCTTCCAAAGAAAGTGACTGTGAGGAAGCAGAAGATAAAGACATAGCAGATGACATGGTATCAGGTTCTGTTTTCACAGTGGGAAGGAGTGGCGGTGTGGATGTTCTCCTTTTAGGAACAGATTGATCAATAACGGAAAGCTCTTTCACATGGCAAGGCTGTGTTTCAAGTTGGAGAGCCTGACTTATTTGGGTAGGATTCAAGATGACTGCATCAAGACCAAATAATGCTGGACTACTTGAATCAAATTCTATGACTTCACAGCTGCTGACCGCGTTTGTGGATAATATTTTTCCATCTATGTAAAGGCTGAGATTCTCCGAGATGTTTTTGGAAACATCAACCATGCTGTCCTCTCTCTCTACCTCATCATCTGTGTCTACACTAGGCACATAGGTGAGTGGAGGGCTATTATGTGGAAATGACTCCTGGAGTACAGAGCTCTGACCTTGTTGTAGCTGCTGGGATGGAATATCCTGTAGGAGGATTCCTTTCTTACGGACTCCTTTTGGCATTAGATGACGTTCATGTATTCTGCGCTGGTGCCTGCGCATGTTGGTGTGAGTGCCAAAAGCCTTGTTGCAATATTTACAAGGGTGCAGCTCTTTTGATTCCCCATTCTCTTCCAAAACAAGAGACTGATCTGGCTCCACTCTGGCATCTTTAGTTGAAGCATTTGAGCTTAAGTGAGGTGGACTGCTTTGAGAACTTACAATGGGTGGGCTTGGAGATGTCACGCTACCATAAATAGGAGAGTCAGTACACCCAGAAGGACTGAGGAGAAATGCAGATCCAGCAAGCAACCCAGGCCGTTTCGGGCCTTTACTTCCATGTTCGTGTCGTCTTTCGTGTCTGCGCTTTCCCACCTGAGAACCAAATGGCTTGGCACAGTATCTGCATTTAAAGGTGAGGGTCTGGTGGTTTCTGACAGTATGAGTGTTAACGTGTTGCTCCAGGCTGTCTTTGGTGGAAAACTGACATTCACAGTACTGACAATGGTAGTTGCCACCTTGTGCATCATCTTCAAAGGTAGGATCCCCCTCTGAATCCAGTTCCAGAGAAACTAAAGATGACACTGTTGCTACCTCATGCAATGGACTCTCAGAACTCTCCTTCACATGGTGGCCAAAACTTGATTTTGCATCAGGCTGTTCACTCCTGTTTCCTGACTGTGACTCAGCAGAGTGCTCAAGGCTCCCATGTGGTTGTAGTTCTCCTTGATCTGACTCCTCTCTCTCCTTCTGCTCCAACACTGCTGTATTAACAGGAGACACAGAAATGTCTCTGGTCTCTGCTGGGGATGTACATGAAGCTGTAGTCTCCTGAGCTGGATCTGAAGACACAGAGGGTCTCTCTTCCTCTGTATTTATTCCTGACAAAAGTAATTACAGGCATCAGTAAGCAAGCTTTGTAATCACTGACTAATGTGGCTAAAACTTGGACATGCCAGTTCCATTTAAACTTATAAAAAACGATTAAAAATATAATGATGCTGTTAAATGCAATTAAAGCAAGAGTGAACTACTTACTAAATTTAGGCAAAAATAACCAACCTTTATCTGAATCACGCATCTCTGTGACTATAGGTCTTGTTCCGCTCAAGGGCTTATGCCCAGATAATCTTCCCAAACCAGCCTGTCTGGCTTTTTCCAATAGCTTCTTTCCTGCTGCAGAGAGAAACACACTGGATTTTTCAATAAACAATAATTTTCAAAGAAAAACTGTAGTGAAGCTGACTAAACATTCATAAATATCTAGATGACAGGGATCTAATGTTTATGGTCACTATTTAGATGGTCATAAAATGTTCTGAACAACAAAGTGCCTCTAAAGATATTCATGAAAAAAAGTTGTATAAAGCCTGCTCCACATTTTAAGAAATAAACATGGAGGATTTACAGAGCAAACCTCCATCTCAGTGCATGTTATGCAACAAAGCAGCAGAAATCCCTCTCATAACCCAACTTTAGCACAAAAATAGTGTAATAATGACAATGTCATCAAGCAGCATCCTATTCAATGCCTTATTCACACAGACATATCAACTCAGTCATCTTAAATATCGAAACACTTCTGAAATATCTGCTGTGTTGCCAACGTATTCTATGTGAAGGGCTTATGATGACTCGCTACAAGGTTTTGACAATTTTGCGAACTCAGGAGCACATTTCTTTTGGTCCGTGTATGAACGGGCAACAACCCTTGTCCTCGTGAAAAAAAAAAAAAAAATCCAATACTTCTGAAGAGCAATTAAAAAATGCCAATAAGGTTAAATTTTGTTCCTATAAACTGCATCATAAAAACAGAATACATGAATGTCTAAAGACAAACTGATTCACCACCACAATATCTCGGGTCTTACATTTCTGAAAGCCTACTGATGCAGTTGTTAGTACAAATTAAAGGAGACTTGTATGATGAAAGTAACACGAAACAATAATTATAGCACTGTGTCAGGACGAAGCTAATGCAAAGACCAGGGCATTCAAAAATAAAACAGCAGTATTTACTCATCTTTTCACACAAGGTCCTCAAAATGTGTGAAACTAGAATTTGGACTAAAAAAACTGTTTTTTTCACTCTCCATCCTTGGACAGAACAGCCTTAAAATGTTAATTTTATCTTAAGAGATATTAAAACATGAGATATTTCTCCATGATGGAGGAATTTGCTTCAGCGACATTAACAACTAGCTGTTAAACTACACAGCGCTACTGTCCAGTCGTAAGAAAGACTTCGCTCGTGTTTATGGCTCATTCGCATCTTTTTTTAATCGTAAACTGAATGCAATATTAAGCAAATCTTTAGTTGTAATTACAGTAGATATGTCCATTTAGGCTTCAGTGATAGATTCAGTGCCACAGGTACATTCTGTATGTTTCTACATTCTAGCTTGTTTCAGCAGGTTGAAGCCTATTTAACTTGAGTAAATTTCGCAATGTTTATAGTATTTGTTATCACGATCATTTAATTTGTTTTCCGAGACACCCTACAGAACTCGACCTGTTGCCTAAAAGGTGTTTCGTTAACACGAAGCCGCCGAAGTTAGTTGGCGTCGTTATTACAAAACATGCTGATAATTCGAGGCGTTGCAGGAAATAATGTAAAGTCGGGTTTCTCCCTCTCTCTCTCTCTCTCTCTCTCTCTCATGAATCAATGCATGTGCGGTAATTGCACATTAGAGCAGTCTCATTATTTGTGCGAGATCATTTCTCTAAAACACATCAACAGCTGAAGGAAGGTCACTCGGAGCTCTGACAAGTACGAGTCGGAGTCTGCTTTAGCAAAGCTGGACACAGGACTTCAACGAGCTACCCGACTGGCCGTAGGAGATAGATTAGATCCCAACCCACATGTGGTTACTGAGATGTACCTGAATTATACTTATTGTTTATCCGTGTTCGTAATCTCTCTGTCTCTCTCTCGGTGAGAATCACAGGATGGAGCCATACACAATTAGCTCAGCAATGCTATCGAGTTAGCTGACGTTTGCGACTTCTCAGCTCGAACTTAACTAAATCCAAAGTGTCGGTATTTTTCTCCGTTCCTCGTCCAACCGTTTGCAGTAGTCGAGTGCGCAGTATTGATTATTACACAGGAATAGGTTGACTGTACCTCGCTTCGCTCTTGGTGATTTTTGTTTTCTTGTGAAAGTTGCTGCTTCTTTCTTCCTTAAATGCAGCTGCTATCTCTGGGCTGTCTTCTCCATTGTACCACACAAGCAGTTCTTCGTCTCGTCCGATTGGCTGCAGGGAGCGACGTCATTGGGAACAACCAATCACAGGCGAGCTTGTTAGTTAGTCCAGAGGAATACCACACGGGCCTTGACGCACTGTCAAACGACTCCCTTAAGAGCGAATATTTAGCTGCAAGATGAAACCGCGACATTTTCTCTCCCCTCTCGTGATATTTATTACATTTACAGGTTTCTCCAGCATTCCTGTCAATGACCCATGTTTATAAATAATGTAATAAAGTACATCGTGTTCATTACTGCATTATAAGACGAGCTAATTGAAAGTTTGCTTAACACTGTAATAAATGGTTCTGTTGATTTCCAGAGGAATCAGGTTCTGCTCTTCAGAGGAACATGTCCAGAGAAGACAGTTAACTTTCACTGGGTCTGTGGCATCCACACACATCCAGCCCCTGGACAGAAAATATACCTGAAGGAGAAACAAACACATCGTCATCAGGAGCAGGATTATCAGTAACCACCTTCTCCTGGTTAGATTAAAAGTGTGGGGCATCAGGCGTGGGGCAGAAAAATTCACCCCGTATGCAACGCCAGTGTGTAAGGTGCCTTGCTCCATGCACACATATTTATACACTCATTCTCACCTATGGGCTATTTAGCATAGACAGTCCTGCATGCTTTTGGTCTGTGGGAGGAAACCAGAGAACCCAGAGGAAACCCACAGAAACATGGAGTATTTTAAGAACATTTTTCAAACTCATCTCATCATAAAACAACTCATAGCTGTTTTATCCAAACTCACTCACTTTGGAAGGCAAATCATTAACAACTAAACACATTGGGCAAAATCTAGCAAAGATGCTCTTGTGTTGTTTTATTCATCTTTGCAATTTGCAACCAGACCGACTTACAGGAGTGCTTTAAACTCTCTTCTGTAAGTCGGTCTACATACATTTCTACATTTCTGCATATGTAACAAAGTTGTTTTGATATGAATAATTACTCGAAATTCTTTATAGCTACCTATTAAAATCCTGGTAGTAAAGAGTATGAGAGTGAATTAGAAGAATTCCCAGAAGGCCTTGCTTCATGGCGTCTCCCACTGGTATAAAAGGGGGCATGACGTGTTTCCTCTTCCTCTTTTTCCTTTGTGTCTTCAGGGAAGAGGTAACTTGGCTCTCGTTAACCCAATTTAAAGAAAAATAATCCTTTTATTATATAAAATACCAGTTAATGCATATCATTGTTAATATATATTATGCTGTATTTTAATGTATTTTCCTTTTCATTGTCGGGGCGCACATGGGAAGTGTGCGAGCTGCCGCATGTTGTAAGGCTGATTAATGTGGGTTCTTCCTATTCTTTACCAGGTATGATTTTTGTTATTGCTTGTTTTATTTTTTTTTATATATTCATGTATATTATTCCTCCGTGGCGCTCTCTTTTTCCTTTGTGTCTTCGGGGAAGAGTGTGCGAACTGTCGCGTTTTGTAAGGCTGATTTCTTCCTGTTCATTACCAGACACGTGCAAATAAAAGGACGTCGGATCCCGAGTCCAACCAGAGCCACGCGGTGTCGACTCCCTCTTTCACGCACCCACACACCACATGAAAAAAAGTACACAACGCAGAGTGAGAGGATCAGCTCTCGGAATTTCGACTGGGACTATTTTTAACTGGACTTGCTTGGTACGATTGGGCCGTAAACAGAGACCCAAACGAGACCGGTTACACATACATTTCTGATGCTGGTTCAATAGGTCACAGCCTAAGAATACCCTAATTATAATTATGTTGGAGATTATATAGTAAGAATAATGCAGACAATTTTTAATTTAAGTACTTGAGGAAATGGTAAGTCTTTTTCGACATCATTTGAAGCCTGACGGTGACGGCTGTTCAGACATCTAAGTTCATTCCACCACCTGGGTGCCAAAACAGAGAAGATTTGATGCATGCCTTTTTTGTAACCTGAGACGATGGTGGAAACAGTCAAGCAGTGCTAGGGGATCTGTAAGCAAGTAGGTTTTGTACACAAGCATTAGTGTTTTAAATCTGATGCAGACAGCTAAAGGAAGCCAGTGGAGGGATTGTGACAATGAGGTGGTATGGGGGAACATATGAAGGTTGAAAACAAGTCATGCAGCTGCATTCTGGATCAGATTTAGAGGACATATGGTGCTCAGAGGAAGACCTGCCAGGAGTGAGTTGCAATAGTCCAGTTTCTAAATAACAAGGGATGCAGGAGGATAGATTCCTTCTGATGTTGTAATGGATAAATTAACTCGAGCGTGTCAGATTAGCAACATGAGAGGAAAAGAAGAGTTGATTTTCTATGGTTACCCCAAGGTTACGTGCAGTGACCAAAGGTAATATTCGAGACTTGTCCAGGAAGATCACAATATTCTTACATGAGAAGTTATCACCGGGGAAGAACAGCAGATCAGTTTTGCTGGGATTAATTTTCAACTAATGAGCTGCCATCCATGATGAGATGTCTGCCAGACATGCTGAGATCTGAGTGGAAACATGAGTGTCTGATGAAGGGAAGGAGAGAATGAATTGAGTGTCATCCACCTAGCAATGGCATGAAAACCCACAAAAGGTTATGACCACACCAAGAGATAGAGGGAGAACATGTGCTGATGTGGATCCCTTTCAAGTCACCTTATTTGACCCACCAGTTAGGAAGCAAACCATTGTAATGGTATGTCATGAATTTTAAGACTCATGAGGATGGACAAGAGAGTTTTGCTGTTGACCTTGTTAAAGGCTGTTTAAAGCCTTTAAAGTACTGATGGCAGTTTGGCTGATCTAGCAGCATGTGGCTTCTCAGTGACAGCCAAAAGAACAGTTTCTGTGGAATGTGTTGCTTTGAAGCCAGAGTGCAGGTTTGAGTGCAGGTGTGAGCTTCAGCGAACTGAAGTTGTTTGATTTGCCTAAATGTCTGGTATGATTGCATACACCTTTAAGTGCAGCCTCCTTTCTAGCCTACCTGTTTCCTACTGTCCTGCCTGTTCACTGTTCTCCTGACCACCTCCTTTGTCCCATTCTGATCTTTAAAACATGTTTATTTAACACAACTGCACATAATTGTAAAACACATCAACATAACTGACCTACAGCCTTTATTAAATATGCACTCAATTGAAGAAAACATGCTATATCGACACACAAAAAAGACACTAGATGTAGCTTTTATCTCTAGGCAGACGCATTGGTTGGCATGTGCTCTCCTCTGATTTTCCAAGATTGACACCATACTTAACATACTAAAACATGCAATAAATACATCAGTCCTGAATTAAATGAATGCAATCACAGCACTGCAATTTCATTTGAATTCATTTTTATCCAGTTTTATTCTTGAATAAAATCACACATTTTTACATTGTCTGATATTGTCTCTCTTGAACATTATGCTTACACATACTAATGCATGTATCACGCTTTTGTCAAACACGCACATTTTTTTCTGATTGTCAGGTAACGCTTACCAAACCCACACGCACTGAACATTTGCATAACAACATAAAGATGCATGGGTGATAAATGTGCTGAAGACAGAAGAGTGTGCTTGTGTATAAGAGAAGGGACACACCTGTTGGCTTGGGATGAAAATTCTAGCAGCCCTACTGTTAAATTGTGAAAAAAAAGATGTTGTGAAGATTGTGAGGATCTTGTACAAAAAGTTTCCAGTTTTTTCTTGTAGAAGGCAGTCTTAGCAGAAGTCACCTCAGCTGAGAATTTGGACAGGAGAGCATGGTAAGATACCAGATATGTGTCAAACTTTTTCCACTGTCTGTCTGCTATTTGAATTTCTCTCCGATTGCTGTGCAACCATCTGATAGCCAGGAAACAGTGCAAGAAATTCTGCAATCTAAAACTGTAGCTCCTTGTCTTGAATGCACCAGGGTCTGCTGTATATTACTGAGGTATCGGGTGTTAGCCTGGCAGCCAATAAATGTATGAATGAATCGATCCAAAATTGCTAAGTTTGACATTTAAAGCAGATTATAAGATTAATTTACATACCCCTTTGACTCAAGAATTATTGAAAGCATTCTACTAAGATGTGTTTCACATAAACACATTTGTCAGACCTGTCTAATCCATTCCGATGTCTTTCTTCTGTTTGGAGTTATCATTATTTGAAATCCACTCGCTCCTGTTGAGGAAGGTCCCATATGAATGCCTGAACATACACTTAGACATTGAAGATGGTATTGAACTGCTGCTGACATGAGCGTTTCTGCTACAGTGGCTTAGGACTTAAATTACCACACACAATCAGTCAAAAACTTCAACAAAATAGTCCTTATGCTAAAATTATATTGCATTTTGTGCTACACAGCCATATGTTTTTGGCCATACACACAGTTATAAATATTAATGATTTGTAATCACACTATTCAGTATCACCCAAATGACAGTGGGTTCCATTTAGAGTCTGGTTCCTCTCAAGGTTTCTTCCTCTTGTCTTCTCAGGGTGTTTTTAATTGCCACCATCACCACAGACTTGCTCAA
>JAOVYU010000001.1:22052987-22070982 GCA_025674565.1 Synodontis membranacea | reverse complement strand
ACGCCAGACCCTCCTACGCCTGTCTAGGAAGTTCACGCAGAACCGGGACTCATCTGTAAAAAGCACTGTACCCCACTTTATAGTCTTTAAAGATTAAAGTTTTTGATCCACTTCAAATGTTGACTAGTGTATAAAAATCTTTTCGTGTTTGAAACGGACATGACATATGACCACAGACCATATATGGCAGCGCTGTAGGGGGGACTCATCACTTCGTTTGTGGAGCCATTTTTATATCGGCTTTCCGGTTTGTTACTTAACAATGCCTTTAACAATGGACATTGTCACAAAACACCTTTTTTACAGACATATATAGATTCTGCTTACAAATTTTAAACAAACGAATTTTGTTCAAGAAGAAAGATAAACTCCAGATAAACAGCAGCCTTAAGAGGAACAAGACTCAAAAAGGAAACCAGCTTCATTTAGGTGACACTGGACAGTGCAATTACAAATAACTTCCTTCTATAACTGTGTGTTCTATGGTGAGAAGTACAGGTGTGTAGCCAGGAAATTATTAGGAAGTTATCAACATCCAAACATCCCAGTTTATAAAAAAAAACCCTCTATGCCTGAGAGCCCTGCAGATCTGCTCCTTTATCTGAGAAAATGCTATTAACAAAAAGCTTGACTAAACAAATAGGTTTTCAGCCTAGACTTAAACAATTACACTACATCTGTGTCCTGATCACTTATTGGAAGGCTGTTCCATAACTGTGGGTTCAGAAATTCACTCAGCTAATGCTGCACTAGCCCATTCAGTGCATTATAGGTCAATAACAGTGTTAATTGGGAGCCAATAACAAAAGCATGAATTAATTTTTCTGAATCATGCGGTGACATCATATGTCTCATCTTTGCAATATTTCTGAGATGAAAGAAGGCTGTCCTAGTAATATTACCTACATGAGCTTCAAAAGGGAGACTGGAGCTTGAGTCTCTCATCTAGCCTTGCGGAAACATACAATTGTAATCAGCATACCATTGGAAACTAATACCAACAGCATATAAGGAAAAAAAAAAGTCGACCTAAAACAGAACATTGCGGAACACCAAACTTTAAATTTGTAGATGTACAGAAGAAATCATTTCCTTCTACAAACTGTTAATAATGAGGCAGGAGAGGCCCCTTCCCTTAACTCCAATAATATTTGGTATCAATGGTATCCAAAGCTTCAGTAAGGTCCAGCAGTGCAAGCAAGGACAAACAACCCTGATAAGGAGCCAGTAGTAGATTATTTCCCAGTGCTGTCTCTGTGCTATGATGAGGTTTAAACCTCGACTGATACATTTAATGAATGTTACTCCCATGTACATTTGTGTTCAAAATCATTTTCTACCAAAACCAGTGATGGTTCAGGTTAGTGATGTCAGACTGCTATCCAAATTTGGTAGTAGGTATAATAGAATAAGAGAAAACCAATAGACATGACATGCATGCTGCTGGTTCTGTGTAATCGAACCATTAATTGAAAGGGGCATATTCAAATTAATAGCAGTGTGAAGTTAAATTAGTAAGGTAATTAATTCTGTGAAAAAAACAGGTGTCAGTTATAGCCCTTATTTAAGGAAGGAAGGCAGCAAATGTTGTAAATGCTGGTTATTGCATTTCTCTCAGAAAATCTGAGTCTGGAACGGGGTCTGGAACGACCCATTTTACTCAGATTTTACTCAGTACTTTGATTAAAAAGTTGATTGGAGAGGGGAAAACATATAAAGAAGTGCAGAAAATGAAAGGCTGTTCAGCTAAAATGATCTCTAATGCTTTAAAATGGCAACTAAAACCTGAAAGATGTGGAAGAAAACGGAAAACTACCATTCGAATGGATCAAATAATAGCCAAGATGGCAGAGACTCAACCAATGATCAGCGCCAGGAAGATCAAAGAAGATCTGGCGAGGTCACTCGCTACATTGCAACGGCTGTCATGGAAAATAAAATGGATGTTCTTGGCTGGTGGAAGATAAATAAACCATCCTACTCAAAACTTGCAAAATTAGCCAGATCAGTACTATGCTTCCCGGCCAGTAGCAGGAGCAGTGAAAGAGTGTTCAGTGCTGCTGGACGCACCATCAGTGAGCGCAGGATCGCATTGAAGCCATCTACAGTGGATTCAATAATTTTTCTCTACAAAAACATGTAGCCTAATCTTGGTGAGTAAAGTTTTTTTCAAATTATAACAAAATATTCGTTGAGTCTTATATGCATAATGTAGACAGAGTATGTAGGCTAATGTTGGCATTATTCTTGCCAACATTAGCCTACATTTGGCATTATTCTAAATTTCAGCTGCTGTTCACCGTCGCGTAAAGGCCAGATTGTGGAGAGAAGTGGCGAGGCAAATCCCGCGGAGCAAGATCTAAGTTTGAGAGCTTAGCTCAGTCGAGTGTCCAAATACTTCTTTGCCTTTATGGTGAGCAGTTCTTAAATAAATTCCAGACATCCTTGGCGGAAGACTCTCAAACTGAAATATCAAATATAAATTTTTACACGTTGCAGGCATTTTTAAAAAATTTATATCAAATATAAATTTTTAAAAAATGCCTGCAATGTGTAAAGCAGGTTATTTTTCTTTGTCAGATAAGCATCAGATGATGCATATAAGTTCTTGTGGTCATGTAACAGGTAAGGCTGTTAGACTGTGATTTTCTTCCTTTTTACATCAAGTTTCATATGATAAATTACACCACAAAGAGTCATGAAGTAGTGACTCTGGTTAGTAAATTTGGTGAGTGAATCCGTTTAGAGCGCTTGTGTATCGATAATATATACACCAGTGATACGATATATCAATATTTCAATATTTTGTACCACCCCTACGCTACACCTCTCTGCTGATGTCTTGGGGGCCATATGGACTGAAATATAGTGAAATTTACTTGAGATAAAAACACATTTCATTTGAATTTCATTGTAAAATCAATTGATATATTTACTGAGCAATCTCATACAGATAACTGAAGTAATCAATCATTGCAACTGAATAACTTACTAGGCTATGGTCCAAATGTTACTTAAGAGCTTAACAAATGTGAACGTGTATTATACTTTACCATTTAAAGCAAACCATGTTGCTCTTAGTGTTTGAGAACATATTCTTTCTGTCATCACCCAGATTACAGCTAGAGCACCACCCTCTAATTAAATGAATGAATGATTTTTTAAAAATCTTTTATTTTACTAAATGACATACAAATGTGCATGTTTGTAAAAAAGATCTACTATTTTTTAAACTTCTCGTAGTAGATGCCCCAAGAGCAAGCATACCAGATTGGTATTGTTTGGCAGTGTTGGAAGTTGAAATTCCAACATTGAACTACTCTACACCCACCCACGTCAGTCACATGACTGGTCAAATCTAACATTTGCTTGTGGCCAAATTCAGTGTCCCAGTCATTGTCATTAAAAAGAAGAAAAATATCAGACACCAGAAGGCAAATAAGCCTATATAATTTCTATATAATTATGGATGATTGGCAAACACTTGGATGATGGATGATTGGCAAACACTTCTACAGTCCTCATCTCAGCACGTCCAGAGTTGGGCTTGTCTTAGAAGGGAGTGTAGTGATAGATGAACTGGGTGACCTGCCACAAGCATTCTGTCTCCTTTATTGGACTTATTTATGCCCTGCACCTGGACTGCAACAAGTGCATGAAAACACTTTCTACTTTGTTCAGCAGGTAATGCTCACCCTTGGTAGAAGTGAGCTGAGACCCAAAATGTAAACTATGGAAAATCAGCTTTCAGTATAAAACAGGGTTCCAAATAGTTACACTATTGTAATAATATACAGTAATACAGAATAATACTACTGCACTTTTTAATCTTGCTGACTGTTTGCAATGGAAAAGAAATTACACAAAACAATAATGTATTTTTGTGTATTAATTTTTTGTTTTCTTAAGTGTTCTATTAAAAAAATAACATTTATATTCACTTGTTGAATAATTGGGAAAAGCAATTTATATGACAGAAAATTTAAATTTAAATCAATTTGTTAAGTCAACAAATTTTTAAGTATTGTGGTGTTGCATAAGTTAATAAAAAGGCCTAATAAGTAACTTTAATTATTTAACAAAATCTCACCTGTAAAAGCATGTGTTTTAGATAGTTTTCGAACCAAGCATGAAGCCCAGAAAGATTAATAAGGCAAGAAGAGGCAAACCACAGGAAACAGAAGATGAATATCAATCATTCTACAGGCAATGGGAAAGATTCTGAAAGTTAGTAAGTGGGTTACACATGCACTTTCAGAGAGAAATATCACTCAACGGCTTAACAACTGCATTACAGGTGCATTACAACTTTATTACGATCTGCTCAATCCTGCTCGAAACTCTCAATGCCGAACATTACAGTGATCAACTAATCGTATTAAGTGAAAAAAAAATCAATGAACTATGATCATCCAGTGGTCATTCACAAAAGAAAATCATCCTCCTTCATGACACACAAGACCACATGTTGCAAAAGCAATGAAAAACACGATTTTAAGCTGCGGACGAGAGATTTTCTAGCCTACTCATCGGACATAGTGCCATCAGATTTACACTTGTTAAGGTCACTGCAACATACAATCCCTGGCCAACATTTAAAAAAAAGTTGAGGATATATAGAAAATTGCATAGTTGAATTTATTTCCTTCTTTTGTGACAGTATTCATTCTTTGCCAGATAAATGACAGAAAGTCATAAAATCTAACGATGATTACTCTGAAGACTAATTTTATATATTATTTTAGAAAATTGCGAATAATTTTTTTTTCAAAAAGACCATAAAACTTATGCACCACCCTAATAACTACAACTTATCCAGTGTTAGTGTGGCTCAAAACATTTTTGGCTCATTAAATTGAAATGAATAGGTCAAAGATAAATTGTGTTGTATGTTACAATGTATTTCTCCATAATACTATAGTGCATCTCAAATCATAATCATCAAAAATTATAATATTGTGAAAACGTTTTTGCAATTTAATTGCAAATGTGTTTGTTCCCCGAGCTAAACAAAAACGTAGAAATACCCAGAAAGTTTGTTTTAGTAATCTAATTAACATTACATTAGATCATACTGTTTGTATAGACACAGCACCTTTGATCGAAAACTAGGACTGTTAAATATTAGATCTCTTACATCTAAAGCCCTTATTGTTAATGAAATATTACTGATCAGGAATTTAATGTACTGTGTTTAACTGAAACATGGTTTAAATCTGATAACTACATTGCAATTAAATGAAGCTAGTCCCTCTGTATACAGTTACATACACCAACCTCGTCTAACTGGCAGAGGAGAAGGCGTCGCAGTTATTTACAATGATAATCTAGGTATTACAAAAAAACCTGGACAAAAATTCAGTGCGTTTGAGGTTCTTTATACTAGCATAACATATGTAGCCACAGAAAATATATCTGTCCAGTTGATTCCATAAAGTATTATTTACAGACTGCCTGGGCCATAGTCTGAATTCATTTGTGAATTTGCAGATTTTATCTCAGACCTGGTGGTCTCTTTAGATAAAGCAATAATTGTTGGATATTCTATAAATATTCTATAAATATTTTATATTTTGATAACGCAGACGATCCTCTAAGAACAGTGTTTGTGTCCATTCTAGATTCTGTAGGGGTTAAACAAAATGTAATAGGACCCACTCACAATGGTGACACACTCTTGAACTAGCTCGAACTTTTGAAGTCTAGAAAACATAGTCACACTTCCACATTCGGAATTTATCTCAGATAATTATATCATCTCTTTTAAAATGTGTCTAAGTTATAGTATATGCACCTTGCCATGCTATCGTGACAAATAAACATTCACGTAACCTACTTCACAGAGTTTTATCAATAATCTCCCAGAACTTTGATTAAATAACCTTCAGACCCAACAGAACTTGATCAGGCAACTAAATATTTACACTCTGCATTTCGCTGTACACTAGATAATGTAGCTCCACTTAAAAGAAAAATAATTAGAGAGAAAAAATTAGCACCCTAGTATAATGATCACACACCTACAACAGACCACTCCGAAATTAGAACGTAAATGGCGTCAAACTAACTTGACAGTATTCCAATTAGCTTGGAAGGAGATCCTCCTGAGCTATAAGAAAGCTCTTAGTGCTGCTTGATCAACATATCTCTCCACCCTAATAGAAGATAACAAAAATAATCCTAGATTCCTATTTAATACAGAAGCATAATTAATATGTTGCATCAACGTGGTGTGGCTTGTGGCCCTGCTTAGGTCTTATTGAAGCCCTGGTTGCTTTAATAGTGACCTTCAGCCTCTGTTTCTCATCTTCCTCTTGACAATACTACATAGATCCTCTATTAAGAGAAGCACAGTAATACACAGCAGCACAGTAATATCATGGTCAGCAAACCATTTGGTAGTAGTTTTGGCACTGTGGGCAGGTACTAAGTTCTGCTGGAAAAAGTAAAAAACATATCAATAAAGCTTGTCAGGAGAAGCTTGTCAAGCACGAAGTGCTCTAAAATCTCCTGGTAGATGGCTGCATTGACACTGGAATTAAGCAAATTCATAAAGTTTAATAAAGCAGAGTGGACCAACACCAGCAGTTGACATGGCTCTCCAAATCATCATAGAATGCAGAAAGTTCACACTGGACTTACAAGCCCCTTAGATTCTGTGCTCTCCACTCTTCCTCCAGACTCTAGGACCTTGATTTCCAAATGAAATGCAACATTAACTTTCATCTGAAAAGAGGACTTTGGACCACTAAGCAAAAGTCCAGTTCATTCTCCCCTTAGCCCAGGTAAGATGCTTTTGATGTTGTCTCTGGTTCAGGAGTGGCTTCATATTAGGAATGTGACAGTTGTAGCCCCTTTTCTGGAGATGTCTGTGTGTGGTGGCTCTTGATGCACTGACACCAGCTTTATTTCCCTCCTTGTGAAGCTCTCCCCAGCTCTCCCTTTTCATGACAATCCTCTGAAGACTGCAGTCACAATATTACTTGTGCACATTTTCCTACCACAGTTTTCAATTAATATTACCAGCCAGCCTTTTCAGCAGTGACATTCTGTGGCTTGATTGACTGAACTAGACCAAGAGATACACAGTATTCATAATGTTTGACATTCCTTATTTCTTTATTATATATTTACTCTATTTATTATAAAATATTAAAATTTATTCTAGATTTGAGATGGTTTTTTTTAGCTGTTGGCAATAATGATCAAAATTAAAATAGAAAAATGCTTGACATTTTAGTTTACATGTAGGCTAATTAGTGTAGAATATATTAAACTTTCACTGTCTTAAATAACTGATGGGAAATATAGCACTTTTTCATGATATTATGAGATGCACTAGTAAGTATAAATATAATTTTAAATATTTCTATAAATATCTGTAAACATTAAAATTAGATAATTGTAAACCAGCTGATGTCCATGTATATAATGTAATGTGTTTAAGTGTCTTTTCTTCTTTCAGGTCTGCACTACAGTGGTTTGTTTGATCATTGTAAATTAGTCTGTCTCATCCATGTATAAAAACACCAACATGTCACAGCCTACATGCATCCCTTTTCCCACTGGTCTTCACACATGTAGCCTATAGATCTAACTTAAGCTCTTTTTGTATTTTTTCCAGGAACTTGGATCTGTTCCCTGAGGACATTACTGTTAATCTCTCTCTGTCTCTCCCTCTCCCCCCGTTCATCTGTTCTTTCAGTTATGTTTATAGATTTGTTTATGTTTTAGTCGATTTTCAACGAAACACCGTTACCCTGAAGGCGAAAATGACGTTGGCACAATGTTTCATGCCAAAATTTGTCAAGCCGTTGTTTCAACGTCGGGCCAACTACCTGGGTAGTAGAACTGTGTGATTCATGACTCACCCGGGTGAATCACCCGAATCCATTAAATAACTCATGAGTCACGAATCTGAGGTCTCCATTGAAACGAATCCTTTGAGTCCTAACTACACCATGTCTAAATTGTAAACTCCGTCACATAAATACTCTACAGCCGGAAACATGCAACCGAATCTGAATCGCTCAGAGAGCGGGTTAGCGCTCCTGAAGCACATTGGCCGAGTCATGAGCGAATCCGCCGGTTAAGTTAACCGGCGGATTCACTCATAACTCGGCCAATGTGCTTATAGCAGCGCTAACCCGCTCTCTGAGCAATACTGACTCAAGTGACTCACACACCCGGATCGGGGGGGATCCGAGTATTACAGCTCTACTGGGTAGGAGGTGGATCAGGTCTGACTCCACCCCTCCTTCTCGTTCGGCAGTGAGGACCAGCTGATGGCGCAAACCGGGAAGTTAAAACCTGTTTACTTACAAATTCAAACTCATGACCAATGAACGTCAAGCACACTTGACGGGTAGCGATAAGTCAACCAGTGCCGTGTTGGCATATGGACCTTCGTGAATCGCGGAAAACAGTTAAGGCTTGCTTAAATTACTAAGAAGACATTTTCTACGATACAAGCATTATGCTTCCAAGTATGGCTTTGTCGCAGTGTCTAGATGATTCAACGGACTGGAGAAGGTCAGAGGTGCAACAAGATTCAAGTACAAAAGAATTATATAATGAAAAGCACCGACTTGCCCTGGAAACGCTGGTTTCCGAAGGAATCGACCCCTTTACAGACTTTCTCAACAAAGAGAGAATACCGAATTTTCTATCCGAAGAGGAGATCAGGCGAATCTGCCAAGCCGCGGTTATACCGAGATGCGTTTCCTTCGTTGGGGATGACTCACACTTAGACCAATCCAGCACCTTGGACTGTTCGTCTGTCACGTATTTCCCGGAGATTTCCGACCTAGAGCCCCCGGTTTTAGAAATGGGATGGCCCGCATTCACCACGGGTTCGTTCCGGGGAGTCACGCGTGCTGTAGCATACTTCCAGCCAAGTTATGGTGAAAGCATTTACAGCTGCAAGGAAGCAGCAAGAAAGATGATAAAAAATGCAAAGGAGGTAATACTTAAATTCAAATTCTATAGCCATATTTACCTGCTTTTTTAATACTGATCAATTCTATAGCCATATTTACCGAGGGGTCCTCGATTCCTGGTAGACGGTCAACGTTTTTATACACATACACTTACATTGTACAACATATATTTTAATAGAAAACAAGATAAGAATTTGGTGTTTTAATTTATTTTGAGTTTTCATATGGTCAAAACTATACATACAGGGTCAAAGTATACATACAGCACACGTAATATTTGTTTAATTGTCAGTTAGCAAGTTTCACCTTGACTAGTTCGATTTGACCACAACTTTTAGAAGAACTGGCACACTGTAACAAATTTCTCTATTTTTCACAGCATTGTTACTGTACAATGAACATATCTTTACTGTAGCATGCTGCTGTAGCTGCATAAAGAATCATGGTCGAAATTATGACAAACACATGTATTCAAAATGCAGCAGTTCATAGGAATCATTCACATGCAATGCAGCTAGTGTGGCCAAGGCAGAACAAGAGTGGTGTTCTAAATAAACCATCCAAATGACAAATAATATTGCTGTAATGAGTGTGATTTGTGAAATAAACGATAGGGCATAATATGAAAAATAGATGTTTTTCTTTTGTCACACAATATAGATCATCATATCACATAGCCCTAGGTATTGGCATGTTAAAAGTCATTTTGGAACTTTCAGCACCACTGAATTAATAATTAGTAAGTGGTTGTATGTATATTTTTCACCCTGTATGTACAGTTTTGATGCTGTGTTGATTGCAGAAAATACAAAATAAATTAAAACTTTTTTCTATTAAAGATGTATGTTGTACAATCATTCTGTTGCAGAAAAAGACAAGTTAAAGGAAATCACTTAAAGCCCAATATTGCCATTGCAATAATGTCCATGATGAGTGTATGTAAACTTCAGATCTTAACTGACTCACATCTATCCTCATGAGCCTTGGATTTTGCAACACAGCATGCTATTGGTTTACGTCTTACGTCATATCAGGTGACATGTAGAAGATCCACATCTGCTCCATACGGACACTCCAGAAGTGTTCGACAAGACTCTGGGTGCTGGGTTCTCTTCTACTTTTCTTCTGTACATATACTCTTGATGAGGTCATATCCTTACATGGGTTTTCATATCACAGCTATACTGAGGACATTAAACTTATCTTTTCTTTCCCTTTCATATTCCTGCACTGAACTCCACATCTGGCAGACATCGCATAATGGATGGCAGCTGATCAGCTGAAACTTAATCCTAGATAAACAGCTGCTATACATTCATGGAGATGGATGTCAATATCTTGTGATCTCCCTGCATGACTTTCAGATCTCACAACCATCACTGCACATAACATTAGAGTCACCATGCACAGCCAACTGGCCTTCTTGCCTCACATCTAGAAAGCTACACTCACATTACGAGCCTCTTTGTTCAATTCCAATTTTTTTTTGCTAAGATTAGATTTGCCTACCTTGATGGTTCACATTCATTAAATACATGTGACCTGCAAATAACTTCAATGAGGATAGATCCGTCCTCTGAAATGGTAAACATGCGTGCATCGATAAGTTTTTTGCATGAGTCATCTGCTTCACCAACAACAAAAACATATTTGTGAGGTGACTCACTGTATTAAAACCAAAAAAATGGACATACTATCAGCTAATGTATGCATTACATTTTGCTCTGGAGGATGGCAAATACTTCGTCAGCTGTATCTCTCCTCCGGTGTTGTTTTGATGTGCTGCCAGCATTCTGCCGATTTGTGCTACCTTGATGAAAAATGCTACCTACCTACCTTAAAGCACTTACTTGCTTACACACTCTGCACCATACTCTCTCTGATCTTCTAGTGCGAGGAGTACAATCTACCTAGGTGGTAGTATGAACTTGTGGTAGAATCCAAACAGCTGACTCACTGGTGGTCTTCAAACAACAGCAAAAGACCTCTTCAGACATACTTAAGTTAGCACTTTGTCATCAAAAAAATTTTTCTTAGAATATTACAACAGCGCTTTTAGACTGATAATACTCTTAATCCCTAACCTAATGAACCAGTATGAGGATGTGTTGATACAGACTATATAGCACTTCTGTAAGTTGCTCTGGATTAGGGTGTCTGCCAAATGCGGTAAATGTAAATCCTTCTGTAATTGTTATGGTTATTGAATTTGCACTCTGAACAACAATTTCCAACTCAGTGTTTTTCCCATAGATTTAAATTTATTTTAGTCACTGTTCCTATAAGGCACCTGTGCCAGCAAGGGTTAAATATGGAATCGTCTTAATGGGTTGTACTTGAATGACAAGAATGTGAACAGGTTTCTTTCACACTGTGCTTCTTCCCCCAGGAACAATGTAGCACTTCAGAGGTGTCACAACTTGTCCTTCATTCTTACAAACATTAGTTTTTTAGTATTCTGTTTTTGCAGTTAGATCTACAGGCAGCTTTGTTAACCAGTGGTGTTCAGTGGTTTTAAAGCCAAATATTTCAGCAGCTGTCACAGTGCATGTCCGTCCAGTGTTACGCCAGGGCGAAATAAAAGGACAACATATTTCTTTTTTTTATTGCAGGTGATTGCCATAGTGACAGATTCCCTAACCGACTTGGACGTTTTCCGTGACCTGCAGGAGGCATGCACCCAAAGTCGTGTGCCTGTGTACATCCTACTAGATCAGACATCTCTCCCAGCTTTCCTGCAGATGTGCAAAAACCTTAATGTGCGACTTGATGACCTCCAGGTATATTAATTGGCATTTTTCAGCCTACTTCTCAGTTCCATGCACGTTGTTTATCCCACCCTCCCAGGAGGTGTGAATATGGCCATCTCATGTTCAAAATTGTAGGTAAAATCATTCACTGACGTAATAAATTAAGTGAAATTAAGTGATTTTACTTCTGCTGCTTTTAAACTTAAAATTTTAAAAACTGTTTTTAAGCATATGAGAGTGCGGACCCTAACAGGTTCCACTTACTACATGCGATCTGGTGCTCGTATAACTGGGAAGGTTCATGAACGATTTATGTTGATTGACGGGAACAGAGTGGCCACAGGCTCTTACAGGTAAGACCCAGACTTTATACATATTTAAGTCTAAACTCTTCAGTTGTTTTTATTTTATTTAAAATGATATTTATTTAAATATATAACAAAAACACCAAAACATCTTAAACATTATTTTCTCTTAATCTGTATTATTAATTTGAGGCTCAAGCCATGACATCAACGAAACACCCACATCCACCAACATGGCCTCAGCCCCGAGTTAACTAATGTCCTGTTAACTAATCTAAATTTCCAGCATTTATCAGATACCCTAATAGAACTCATAGAAGTGCTTTTTAAGCCCTGTCAAAAACATACCCTTAAAACAGACCACTTAGAAATTAGAATGCAAATGGCATCAAACTAAATTGACAGTATTCCTATTAGCATGGAAGGAGAGCAAGTCTGATATCAGAAGGTGTGTGAAGAGACAATGAAAATGCATTGTCTCTTCATACACTTCCTCTGCATCAATTCATAAGTTGGTAAAATATGTTGAGCCTCTATTAACAAGTCCAGAAATGTCTCTGAAGGTCTGTTTTTATAACATTCAAGATTTAGATGCACATCTAACAGACTTAAGATATGATCACAGAATAATGGTTGCAGACATAATTTGTTTCACTGAAACATGACTGCAACACAGTACACCACACAATGACATTGCAAAATCAGCACAGAAGACTAGCCAGTTTAAAAAAAAAAACAAACAAACCCTTATTACCATTGTTGATAATTTTAATCAGATGTCAGGATGCAATGTTGTAATTGGGGGATTTTAATGAAAACACTGGTGTCAAAATTCACATAGAACTTTATGGAACAAGATTATACTCAAATTATAACCTCACCAACAACATAAAATGAAACACTACTTGATCATATTTAGATAAAAGATCTTGATTTGTTAGAGCCTCAAGCATTCGCAGACCGGTGTGGTGGGGGGGTGGGCGGTTGTTAGAGGTGCGAGCAATCGCAGACCGGGGTGGGGGGGGGTGTAAGAGGGGCGAGCATTCACAGACTGGGTGGTTGTTAGAGGCACGAGCATTCGGGCGGCTCCTAACCTTCCGCGGCACACCCCACGTTTTCTCACGGCACACTAGTGTGCTGCGGCACATAGGTTGGGAAACACTGGTGTAGGCAAGTAAAGCATGAAAAGAAAACCGAAGTTCATGTTTTTTTTTCTGGAATTTTGTATTAGTATAATAAAGAAATAATAATAACGCATATCTAAATACGATTAACATAACTTCAGGAGGAAAGTCCCTCTATATAATCTCACTGAAGTAAATAACGTTTAGCAGTTATAATAAGTAGATAGATAAATAAATAGATAAATATCACATTGTCATTTCCTAGGTTCATCCATTACACAACCATTTAGTATGCTCTCTGAAGACTGTTCGGGTAGAAATATAAATCAGTCTTTAAGACAATATTCCATCTAATTCAGTTTTATTTGTATGGCACTTTTAGGTCCAGGCCGTACTTTGTTTTTGGTACTTTGTTGTCCACAGTGTATGCTGCTTGACTTTGTTCTTATGGACCGCTGTCTTTGAAATTTTGAAGATAGAAGCAACCTAACATTCCTTCTGGCAGTAGAGTCATAATTGAACCCTTCTTTTTCTCATTCAGAATTTTTCTTTTTAACTCTTTTGGCATGATGAATAGATATTTCTTGTGTTAGAATTAAAATGAAGTAACTACCAGCACTGTTTTGCCATATAAACCAGTTCTATTGCAAGAGGATAGTGATGACCACAGCAGTGGTTATTATACATTTCCTTCTTAAGAAAGATTTGGTTCATGTTAATTTGGTTCATCTCATCAGTGCCTCATTAAGTAAAATGAGGTGTGCTTGTGTTGGAATCCCACTACAGAACCTCTAATGAATGCCTGGTTATCTTTTCTTGGACCAGTTTTAGTAGGGACTAACCACTGCATACTATGAACACCCCTCTGACATCACAATTTGACCCTTGTCAAAGTCACTCAGATCCTTACATTTGCCCATTTTCCTGCTAGCACATTTATAGAGTTATAGGACTTATAGGAGAACAGTGTTAACTGACAGGTTTTGTACATATGGACTCAGGGGAGAGGGTAATGTAATTCTATCAATTTATGTGTTGACCATTTCTGTGTTCTATCCCAGCCGTGGTTGGCAAAATTAAATATTTTCAATGAATTAGACCATTACTAAGCCAATTACTGAGTTAAAGCTAATTACCAAGGCCTTCCAGTGCCTAATTTTGCTATTTAGGAAAGATTATATTAATCTTAATTCTTCATCCTTAGGTTCAATTGGACTGATGGTAAACTCAACAGTAGCAATCTGATTGAACTATCTGGCCAAATTACAGAGAAATTTGATGAAGAGTTCCGCATCCTCTATGCTCAGTCTCTCCCACTCCACACAAGAGTTGCCTCTAGTGTTCAAAACAGTAGCATCTATGACTACCTGCTACTCAAGCAGCCAGGAACATCTGCTTCCACAGCAGCAGTCTGTAAACTAATGTGGCTGACCAGCACACCCAACAGAGCTCACTCCAAACAATCTGGGAAAGAAAGGGAGATTGAGAGCATTCCAGTATCTGGCACCTTAAATCTTGAAGGTAAGCTGATGGAGCAAGATTTCGTACATTATCTGGCTGCAGCTGAAGAGAATCCTCTGATTGCTGAAAACTTTGATGTTTCTGCTAGCACTATAAACGTGGGAACTGTGACACATCCAGTTGTCCCTTTCCACCACATTTCTACACAGACCAGCTGCCTGAAATTAGATAATATAATGCAGATAAAAGCAGTCACCACCCTTAACTCTGATAAGACAAGCAGCCTGAGCCATTCACCTGCCTCAACAACCACCACACCCAAGGATTGTTCTAATCAGGAAGAGGTGCAGTATTGCCCATACATCCACCACAGTATTGTCCCTACAGGCAGCAACCTGAGAGACTGTGTCTGCAAACTGGCCAAAGAACGCCATTACCATTTCTCCATCATTCGCTCCAAGCTGAACCACATGATGATGATGCTATCCCATGGGAGGGAGCAGGTGGATCTTGCTGATCGTCACTGGGGCTATAAGAGTCAAACAGAAGGCAGAAAAGTCCATGAGGTGAAGGACAGTGTGTTGAACCGGACATGGCCAAGGTCAAGGTGTCTGCAGTGAAGGGAGCATTCTTGATTTTGGGGATGTTTTTGTCTTTCTGGCAAGAACTCAATGAACTGTGTGTTTTAAGGGTGTTAGTAAAATCTATTTCAATAACTTTATAGGGGGTTGAACAAGCGAAAGCACATTTTAGGAATATGAGTAAAAATAATATTTTTAGGGTTATTGTACATGCTCTGCTTTTTGATATTTTTTTGGTGTGAGAATATAATGTTTAAATAGCTTAATACTAAAACACCTTGTCTAATTAAAGGCTTTCTTTCTTTCTTCTTGATAAAAATGAATTATGCTTAATATTCGATTCATATGCGAAGACCTGTCAACATGGTTTAGTTGCCATATCTCAATCTCGCCTACACTGCATTTTAGGTGATGTAAGTGAATTAGATATAGATTCATATACATCACACACAATCCTTACTGCCCTGTGCATCGCTAAGAAAACTATTTTTATGAATTGGAAAAATAATTGTGTTACTCAGTACAGAAATTTAATTCTAGATCATATTAGTTTAGAGAGAATTTCAGCCTCCTCGAAAAAAGAATTGGATGCATTGGATTCCCTCTTGTCCATACTGACTAATTCCATTACATAGTGGAGGTGGCCAGCTGCGGTTTCTTCTCACATTGGGCCTGGCAAGTGGTGGGGTTGGGCCCTGAGGCTGCAGGCATCTAGTGGTTCCTTGGGGCTGGGGAGCTATGGCTGCTGTTTCGGTGTATCCGTGTGTCTGGTTTGGCTGGGGGAGAGGCGGGGGCTTGGATCGGTGCTACCTAGCGGTCATTGTGGGGGGGGGGGGTGCCTGTGGTGGTGGGGTCAGGCCCTGGGATGGGTGACTGGCCTCTTTGGGGTGGGTTTGGGTGTGGTGTTTACCTTCCCAGGTGGGGCCCTCCAGGTGGGCGTGGCCTGTGTCCCTTCAGGGTCGCCACCATGTGGGGTGGGTGGGTCCATGTCCGGGTGTTCAGTCTGCACTGGGTTGGGATTATCATGCCTAGAACTCTGGCTAGTTTGTCCTATTGTGTCGAGTGAGTGAGTGAGTGACTGTGTGTGGCTGCCCCTCGTGGTGGGGGGTGAGGGTCAGCCCGGGCGTCGGCTGTGTTCCAGGATGTTGTCCCCAGGGGCTCCGGGTTCACTCATCCCTTGGCCTTGGTTCTTCAGTGCCCCTGGGGCTGCGGATTTCCTGGGTCTCTGGGTCCTGTCTCTGCCACCCTCTGGCTCTTGTGGGGAGTTGCTGTGGCCCCTCACCCTCACTATGATGAAGTATGTTCCATGACAAATACACATGAACACACATGCACACACGCTCATACACAATCCCTCCCATGCACATACATACACGCACACACACACATACATGAACATACACACACAAACCCTCCTGCAAACGCACACACCTGAAACATCATGAGATTTTCACACGAGTGCTCAAAGTTGATAAAGAGAACCCAGTTAAATAAATGAGACAAAAATAATTCACTTGGTCATTTATTAGTTGAAGAAAATGATCCAATATTACATATCTGTCATTGGCAAAAGTATGTGAACCGTTAATTTCAGTACCTGGAGTGACCCCCTTTTGCAGCAATAACTGCAACTAAATGTTTCTGGTAACTGTTGATCAGACCTGCACATCAGATTGGAGGAATTTTAGCCCATTCCTCTTTAAAGGACAGCTTTAACTCGGGGATGTTGGTGGGTTTCCTTGCATGAACTGCTCGCTTCAGGTCCTTCCTCAACATCTCAATTGGACTTTGACTTGGCCATTCCAAAACATTACCTTTATTCTTCCTTAACCATTCTTTGGTAAAGTGACTTTTGTGCTTAGGATCATTGTCTTGCTGCATGACCCACTTTCTCTTGAGATTCAGATGTCCTGACATTTTCCTTTAGTTTTTGCTGCTACAATGCAGAATTCATTGTCCCGTTAATAATGGCAAGCCGTCCAGGCCATATATGTATATATACACTCCTTTCTTTCTTTCTTTCTTTCTTTCTTTCTTTCTCCCATTCATATTACAGGTTATGTTTAAATGTTGTTCTGTTTATACATTTGTCTCTGTATGGATATTGTTTTTTTATGGATTATGTATAATATTATTGGGTTACTGGGGAACAGCTGTACTTAACAATTTGATTAATCAGTTATTACAAATAAAGTTGTCCTCTGAAGAGGTGAGGCTGGGCACAAAAAGAAAATTTGATTCAGACACAGCATGATTTTGAACACATGCTATTGATTTTGACTGTGGTTTGATGAAAAATACTTTTTTTTTTTTTTGTTCTTTAAGCTGTTCTGCAGTTTTGTTTAAATGGGTTATTACTGACATTGTTAAAGGTTAGAAGTATTTTGTACATTCCTGTTTTGACTGTAAGGTAGTGATTCTTGAAAACATGATGTACTTTTTACTGCATAGATCATTACATTCCAAGCTTTTAAGCAATTTAGCAGAGCACTTCTATGACAATTCACCAACTTGGTTATATTTAAATAAACAAACTTTATTTGTGTAGATACTGTATCTGTTCAACTAAAAGCTAGATTACATAAGAAACATGTCTGTGGGATTGGGGGTGGGTCAAAAGATTCAGAACCACCATCCCCCCCAGGCAATCACATGTAAGAGATTAAAAAAAATAATAATAATAATAATAAACCCACGGTTCGGTTCGTATTACGGTTTAAGGGTGACGGTATTCGGTTCGGTACGGTTCTTGTTGTTGTATTTTCTTTTAATCTTTAACACTCCAGAAATATACTTAAGCAAATGATTGGCTTAATTATGCACAATTTAGGATAC
>JAOVYU010000001.1:22004829-22021357 GCA_025674565.1 Synodontis membranacea | reverse complement strand
AAAATATTGCTGATTGCTACCAAAAGCATCTAGACAAGCTAAGAGAAAAAAAGCTAAGAGACATAAACAGTATAATTTTGACCCTGTACGTACAATTTTTACAGTGTGTGATTTGAGAAAACTTGTGCACCAAATTCTTTTTTTTTTTTCTACTAACGATGCATGTTGTATAATCATTCTTCCAAAAAAAAAAAAAGCTCGTTCTTTGTACACTTTGTACAAAGTACACTTTTGTAGTTTTTACAGTCTTACTTGGAGCTCATTTAGTTGATCATGAACATGAGAGGAATGCGGCTTGATGAGTATTGTCAGTGCTGATAGATGGCGATGCCACATGTTTTAGCTTGTCTTCATGTGCATTTTTCATGTTGATCTATTCATGGATTCACTTCCTTAGATTGTTTCATAACTTGTGGAGGTTTGGCCATCAAGTGAAGAAACTATTTTTGTTTTCCGGTAAAAGTAAAAGACGACTTTCATGGAAAAAATGGCAAACGTGTGATGCTACTGGGTAGCACTGGCTACGATCTCACGTGAAAAAAGTAGGCCTCCTCTTTTCAGTCAGATCAGACATGGTAATCAGTCTAAGAAAGAGCTTCTCTTTATTACAACCCCTCACCATTGCCCATTGGACTGAGGAAACGAACAAAGGCCACTGAATCTTTTTCACGGCTTGCAGAGGTGACATATAGTTATCTTACGTATTTCAGGTTACTGTAAAAGCACTTTAATGAAGCTGCATCTGTGGGTGCACTTCACCTACAACAATTTTGCTGATTAATCACTGAAGTTGTAAATTAAATACATCAATTACAAAGCAAAAAAAAAAAAAAAAGTAAAGTAACTCATCCAGAGATTTTTAAAACCAATTATTATTTTCTGACAATACATGTAAAACCCTGTACAATAAAGCACAGGGTTTGAATTTGAATCCCGATGATGCCACAGCCACCCGTGGCCAAGTGTCCAGAGACCAAAATTGGTCATGCTCTCTTTGTGGGAAAGGTGGTGTACTCGCTGTCACCTATTGATTCTAAACAATCATGGGCATCTGTAAGCCTGTGAGTCGTGTGTGGAAGAGGAAAAACAGTGCTTTCCTTACAGTGTTTTACATTGTCCTGTGCATGATAAGCAGTTCAAAAAGATGCAGTTGGAGGATTTTCCTGGGTTTCTAAAGGAAGAACATCAGCTATCACCCTCCCTGACTGATAGCTGTCGTACGCTAGGGGACAAAGTGGCCACAACCAAATTAGGGAGAAAATGGGAGAAAATCCCTTTTGATTCTGGAGGGCTATATCCTCATCATAATAATTTGTAGTTGATGTGTTATGCATGATTGATGATTTCCTTACAGTAGTGTATCAGACTATTTGCTTTCCAAAGAGTTTCTTTTTACACTTTACATACACCTTCCACCATCTATAAATGAAGTATCTATACATGAACACACTGACTCGTTACCTCACATTCTTGAAATCATGAATAAAGGAATAAAGGGTATGTTAATCTGATTGGTGGGACGTGTGACTGTATCCATGAGCTTGTTGGGATTTAAGGGAAGTAGTGATGATGTACCCGTGGTTTTAGAAAAATGAAGATTGTTCGCAGATATTCTATTCTCTGAGGTCAATCCAAATGCACATTTTCACTCTGAAATTCACAAGGGTTTATAAAGGAGGCCTGTGGTCTTAGATGAAGATCACAAAGTCAAAGAATACCTGTATTGATGTGTTGGCTTGGCTTGGCAGGATGCATGGCGCTATGGCACACTGGTGGCTGCACTGCCCCCTGTGGCTGAATGACTCCAGTGCGGGCAAAGAACTGGTTGATGGAGGAACAGAGGTCCACAATCTGAGTTGGCTCTAGAGACCAGTTATTCAGCTCGGCCTGCCTCATGCTCTCTCTCAATCCTACAGGGCCAATACAAGAGCATTCCATCAATGCATGTTTCACTGATTGCCAACCATTTAAATTGAGCTCTCTAGTACAGCAACCACCATAATGCATTGCTCTATTTTCATTCTAGGATAGCAACCTGCAGTGTCCTATGTACTAAGACAAGGCTATGAGGGTGTTGAGGGTGCCTTTATTTTCATCAAATTCATTATGATTCATAAGTGACCTTTTTACGTGATATCTAATTAAACTCTATTGTGCAGTTTTACAGCATAACTGGATAAACACTGTGACCCACAGAGTACAACAGAGTGGATTAATGAAACTTTTGAAAAGTGTTTAATTTTTATTGCAGAGCTCCTGTATACCAACTTTCAACTGTCCATAGTCCAACCTTCCCCTGTCCAATGCCTTTATGATGCATTTATAACTTTCCTCATTATTATATTTGTTTTAGTAATTTTAACCTATCTGCAGACAATTGATAAATTACCAAATCATGACCTATTGATCAACAGCACATGATTATTTGAATGGAGGAACTGTCACCTAAAAAGTCAAAGACTCTGTAATTATAATTATGATGAGATAGTGGTAGCAGAGCACTTACAGCTCTTGGCTACTGATCATGATCCAGAAATTTTTTGGTGCCATGATGACTGAGCCTGTGTTCTGACTACGACTGTCTAGGGTCAGACACGCAAAGAAAACAAATTCATACTGTGTTGTGTACATGTATAATGGAATTTAAGAATATATTTCTTTGTCTTTCTCTGTATTTCTGAATCAAAATGTCACTTGACAAACCAAATACTACCCACCAAAAAATACTAGAGAATATCTGGGATGCCAGATGAGTTAATAAGCAACAAGTTGCTGATATAAAACAAGCCCAGATCATGACCAACTGCAGACTGAAAAGAGATAAAAAGCTTTAAAGAAGTGGCTAGTCCTAATACTGCCTTTTGCATCCTAACATCTGGCTTACACTGAATGATACCATTTGGCTTTACAGTGCCTTACAGATTCAGAGATTGAGAGCTGTTCTTCTCCTAACGTGAGGTTTCAAAAAGATCCCACAGAGCCTTAGCATCAAAAACTACCAAAACTGAAGATACACCCCAGTTAATCATTACTATGCTCTTGAATTATAAAATGAAGTGTTCTTTAGAGGACTGCATAAGAAGTTTACATTATGTACAGTCTGGTCTACAGTATATGTATTTGGCCACTTTCAATGACAATTTTCATAATTTTGCCTATGTACACCAATGCAGTGGATTTGAAATTAAGAAATCAAGATGTGAATTACATATAGACTTTCAACTTTAATTCATGGGGTTTAACAAAAAAAAAAAAAAAACAAACAAAAAAAAAAAAAAAAACACATTGCATTAATCATTTAGGAATTACATCCATTTTTTCATAGTCCCTCTATTTTCACAGGCTGAAAGGTAATTGGACAAACTAAGAATTATAAAAAATATATAATAAAATACAATTAAATAGTTTTAATAATTGAATGCAAATTATTTGCAGTCAATGCCTGAATGAAATCTGGAACCCATGGACATCCCCAAATGTGGAGTTGCCCCCCTTGAGGTGCTTTGCCAGACCTTTATAGCAGTTGCCTTCAGTTGCTACCTGTTTGTGGGTCTTTCTGCCTTTGGTTTTGTCTTCAGTAGGTGAAAAGTATTCTCAATTGGGTTGAGCACAGGTGATTGAACATTCCATTCGAGAACATTCCATTTAAGAAGCTCTTGTGGTGCATTCAAGGTATGCTTTTGGTCATTATCCATCTATACTTTGAAGCGGTGTCCTATTATTTTTGTAGCATTTGAATCAAAGCAGAGCGTTTCAGCTGTATAAATTTCAGAATTCATTCTGCAACTTCTATCAGCACTCACATCATAAGTAAACACCAGTGACCCAGTTTCAATGGCAGCCATAAATGCTCATGCCACCATGTTTGACAGATAATGTGGTATGCTTTGGACCATGAGCCCTTCCTTTCCGTCTCCATACTCTTCTTTCCCATCATTCTGGTACTTTAATATTACTGGTAAGTTAATGTTATTTTCATCTGTCCAAAAAATCTTGTTCCAGAACTGGGCAGTCTTTTTTAGATGTTTTCTTGCAAAATCTTATCTGAATTTAACTGTCCTCGAATGTTAGCAGTGGCTTGCATCTTGAGGTAATTTACCTCTGTATTTTACATTCATGCAGGTGTCTCCTGATTGTAGACTTTAAAAATGATAGGTGTACTGCTTGAAAGTGCTATTGAGTTAGCTAGAGGTTAAAGGGGTTTTTCTTTACCAAGGAAAGAATTATGCGAAGACTTTTGCCGTCTTCCAAGGTCTTACGGTGCTGCTGTGCTTGCCAGTGCATTCCTTTTTAAAAATGTACCAAATTGTTGGTTTGGCCACTCCTAAATTTTCTGCTGCCTCTCTGTTATGTCTGTTTTTTTCATTCAGCTTCCTTCACTTGCATGAAAACCTCTCTGGACCGCCTACTGACGGTGCCCATAAACAACTGCCAAATGCAAATTCACTTAGAATGAACCCCAGGCCATTTTTCATTTGTAAAGATATAATTGGGGGGGCGGGGGGCAGGCCACACCTAGTCATGACACTGCCTACCAGTCAACTGTCCAATTGCTTTTGAGCCTGTGAAAATACAGAGATCTTGTTACATAAAAAATGGCTGTAATTCATTAATGCTTAATGAGACAGTTAATGTATTACTCTCATTAAACCACTTAAATAAAAAAAAAAAAAATCCCTTAAATTAAAACAGCTGAAAGTCAACACTTCAATTACATCTTAATCACATCCACATTTTAAATCCATTGTGGTGGTGTACAGACACAAAATTATGTACTGTATTGCTGTCCAAACATTTGTGGACCCAAATGTATTTCCATTTCAGAAGTGACTGCAAGTGAGCTTTCAGACTGGACACAGGAAGGCAGGACAGAAATTTGGGGTTAGGTCAAAAACTTAAGTTATTTTGTTCACAACAGTTTAAAGCCATTCTGAAAACATCTACAGACTAAAAACATAAAAAAAGTAGTAGGTCAAGGCAACTAAACTTTGCTTTACCAACTTAAAACTCATTGTTCTTCAGTTATAGGTATATAACAAAATTGGAGCATAATAACAGCACCTTGAAAGGGTGAGAGGTCCACATCTGCCCAGTTGTAGCTGCTGGCAATGCGACAACTTTCTTTCAGTGCATCCAGATTGGGATACCAGTCACTGGGTAGACCTACAGAGAAAAGCAGAACACAGGTATCAGCATATCTGCATTACATGTTGACTTTTGTCTATGTTGTTCTGTGTCATACTCAAACTCTGTTGCTGATTTACACTGGTGTTATGTACTTTTACTAGTAATTTTTGGCCTTTGTCATTCAAACATACAGCTTTTAAACACTATTTAAACAAAAGGCACAGTTTCACTCGTTAATTTGTAAGTCACTCAATAATCTGCCCACAAGATAAAGTGCAAACAGATCCTTGATTCCCACAAAAATTACCAGTTGCTAAAATTACCAGATATTTACTGTTAGAAATTTTCTTTTAATTTTTCCTCCTGTTGTCTCTTGACTGTACTAAAGATTTAAATCGGCTAACAGGAAAAGTGTTTTCCTGTTAATGTTCAAAACCCCTTCTCAAATTATCAATAAATTCCAATGTAAAAGTGCATGTGTGGAAAGTGTGTTCTGTGTCTTCAGAAGAAACAAACGCATGTTCCTTAATCTCATCATAAGGGGGAGCCAGGCACCTACTCCAGGAACCTACATACACCGAGTCACCAGTTTATTAATTACATAGACTGGAGTCAGTTTTGCAGAATATTCTTTGTTTTCATTAAAAGAAAAAGCATAAATCTGAGGCTGATTTACTGAGGCTGATTTAGTGACATTACAATACAGCTCTGGAAAAAAAAATGTGTCCACTACCAGTTTCACTGGTTTTACTATTTATAGGTATGTGTTTGAGGAACATGAACATTTTTGTTTTATTCCATAAACTACTGACAACATTTCCCCCAAATTCCACATAAACAGTCATTTAGAGCATTTAATTGCAGAAAATGACAACTGGTCAAAATAAAAGATGCAGTGTTTTCAGACCTTGAGCAATGCACAGAAAAAAAGAACATATTAATTTTAAACTGCACAATATCAATGTTTCAACTTGGGTAAATCTGGTGGAAACCCTGACATTTAATCACAGCTTTCGTGCATCTTGGCATGATCTCCACCAGTCTTTCATGGTGCTGTTGGGTGATTTTATTCACATCAGCTCAAGGTGTGTTTTATAGCTTGTGACCATCCATCTTCCTCTTGATCACATTCCAGAGATTTTCAGTAGGGTTCAGGTCTGGAGATTGGGCTGGCCATGACAGGGTCTTGATCTTGTGGTCCTCCATCCACACCTTGATTGACCTGGCTGTGTGACTGTTTGACTCTGTTGTCCTTCTGGAAATCCCAATTAAGGGAACACTGTGCGAGCAGAAGGAAGCAAGTTTTCTTCAAGGATAATCTTGTACATGGCTTAATTCATACATCCTTCACAAGCAAATATTTGCCCCATTCCAGCCTTGCTGAAGCACCCCAGATCATCATAGATCCTCCACAAATTTCACAGAGGGTGCAAGACATTGTTGATTTGTAGGCCTCTCTAGGTCTCTGTCTTACCATCAGACGACCAGGTGATGGGAAAATCTGAAAATTGGACTCATCAGAGAAAATGACCTTACTCCTGTCCTCTAAGGTCAAATTGTTACAGTTTTTAACAAAAACATTGATGATGGGTTTTTTTCTAGCTTTGTATGACTTCAACCCTACACGGTAGAGCCTGTTCAAACCATCCTTGCCATTCTTTTTGTAGGTTACTTGAAGGATTTGATGATCATCCCGTTCAGTGGAGAGTCATTTTCACCCTCTTTCAATCTGTAACTCTGCTGTCATGTTATTCTTTTGAACTGCCATCTTTGAAATTGTGAGGATGGAAGCAACCTGGCACTCACTGTATCCCTCTGCCAGTGAAGCCAGAATTTAACTCTTATTTGTCTCTCAAAACTTTTCTTTTTAACTCTTTGGCATGATGAATAGATATTTTTGTATTTCAATTACTACCACCACTGTAGAAGATAGTGATGACCACAGCAGTGGTTTTAATACTTTTCATTGTTAAATAAGATTTGCTTCTGGTGATCACCTAATCAGTATCTCATTAAATAAAATGAGGTGTGTTTGTGTGGGAATTCTACCACAGACACTGGAACGAAATGGCTGCTATACATAGAGATGCTGATTTTTTTTCTCCCATTAAATAAATTAGCTTGCTAATGCTGTTAGGAAGAGAAATTAAATTGAGAGCCGAAGAAACTAAACCACAGCTGGTTACTATGGGAGTATTGGTAAGAGAAAGAAAACAACAAGGTGCAGGAGAATGAAGCAGACCACAATAAGAGCAGGGAATTGTAGTCTTACCGGTGTTGCAGGGCATCTGTTGCTGGGCTGGGTGGGGCTGGTGAGAGAGATTCTGGTGCTGTTGAGGCTGCTGTGAGTGTTGAGTGTGTTGGGAGTGCTGGGTGTGTTGAGAGTGACCCTGGTGTTGGGTGTGTGCTGAGTGCGGGTGCTGGCCATGTTGGGCGTGGGTGTGTGGCCCATGCTGAGAGAGGTGCTGTGTGTGGGAAGAGCTGTGGGCAGAGTGAGACGGGTGCGACAGGGGCACCTGTGCACCGCTGTTGGGGATGCTGTTGGGGTGCGAGTTGGTGATGCTGTTCTGACTGGTGTGTGGCTGGGTGCTGATGGTGCTGCTCGGGGAGTGCTGGTAGGAGCAAGAAGTGTGGCTCTGCTGGGAAGACTCCGATGGTATCCCCATCAGACCTGCGGCAGAGCATAACAACCATGCACTTAACATGCGCTTACCAGAGTATGACACAGCTTAAAGGAATATTCTAACATCAACTTTACTGTCCATGAAAAGTGTATGGGTGACAACCAGACTAGACTCTAAATGCCATATTTTTCAGGCTATAAGGCACACCGGATTATAAGGCGCATTAAGCACAGGGTTGAAGCACAGTACGTATTACTCCGCGAGGCTCCTGACTACGGTATCCGTAATGCTTCGACAATCCATCAAGCGGTGCGGCTTCGTAGCTTACCAAAGTTGTACTAAAACATTTTGACGGATTTTTGAGCGCCGTGTACCATATAAAATCGGTTCTAGGTCAGTATGCATAACCAGAATTCATACATAAAGCGCACCGAATTAGAAGGCGCACTGTCGATTTTTGAGAAAATTAAAGGATTTTAAGTGTGCCTTATAGTCTGAAAAATACGGTACTTTTCTTTGTAGTGCGGAAAAAAGGAACAGTTTCTTTTTAAAATTCCATTAATAAATGTTTAAAATGTGAAGATAAACTGCAAACTAAATGATTTATCAGACATGAGGGGTCTCATATGTTCTGAATTCGTTTTATCCATCTCTTAAACACTACAGAACACTACAGAAAAATGTTAATTCAGCATACTTAAGCTTTGCCCCTTCTTACAACAAGAATCAGACCTACACAACCACATTTTTGTGGTAACATAACCAAAAATTCACCCTTCTGGGGGAAAAAAAAGACATTTAGATTTCATTTATAAATACCTCTAACTGAAGAAATAATGAAATTGTTTCTACTAAAATATGTGTTGCATAAATTTTTTTTCTCAGTACAGGAAAATATGATGAAATTATTCCCTGTGGTAACCACACATGCTATAAATGATTTAAATAAAGATTGGGTTAAATAACACTGGAGTATTTATTTAAAAGTAATTCATCTGCAGAGTAGAACTTTGTCTAACAAAAATGAGCTAATCTTCTGTCTCATATGAGCAGAACGAATAATTGCCTGTCTCTTTGAACAAGGCAGCTACAGAAAAATTCCTGCTGACTCCTAGGCAAAGCCTACATGTGCCTGTACAGCTTAAGAGTATTCATCACTACAGCAGATGAATACTGCCTCATAACCCAAGCTCACTTTCAGTCCCAAACGAGCAGTGTGAATAATTCCCTGTCTCTGTGCAAACTGGGAGGCAGTGACTCAGCTCATTCACAGCCCCTGGCTTCTGCTCCATCTCGTCAGGCTTCTCTTTGACACTGCAATTGTGCTTGGTTCCAGAGAGGCGTTAATGGAGCACCAGTGCCTGAACACCCAGCAGCACTGAGGGGAGCATGTGCCCGCCTGCCTGCCTTTAAGAGGCCCCTGTCCATCACAGAGCTGGCACGCTAAGCCTATTTTAGTGAAGTGCTTTAAAGCAGGCTCCAGGGCCAGCGCCTCCACAATCGACAGAGAACACTCATCAGTCGGGTGACAGAGGTGCAGCTCTTATCGTCGGAGAAAGTCTATTGTCCAAGCGAGGGACAGTACAGAAAGCAATTAGCCAGTATCCCCTTTGAATAATAATGTGAGCTCATCACCTATTATCAATGCCAGTGAATTAGCTCATGTCTCTGGCATCAGGGTGTGAAATCCTTTCACCAGTTTATTTGCGTGTTTTAATTGCACAAGCTTGTCTGACTAAAAGTTTTGGCTTTTATGCATGCAAAATAGAAACAATTTTCAACTAACAAACCATAGATGATAGGTTAAAGGAAAGGCACCCTCTGAATCTATTAACATGGAACACATTTGATTAGAGGTAAGTTGGCTGTGAGGGAGGTCTGGGTGACTTGAGTGCTTTCTCACAGAAGCCGGCCACATTATAAACAAAAGGTTTTAGCTTCTGGAAGGCTGTTAGTTCTGCATAGAGGCATAAATTGTGTCTCTGTCATTATAAGCTGCCATTTGAATGACAAAATTATTCCAATCTTAAATGTAAACAAATTCTAAACACAAAGTTTAAGTTTTGGCCTCTCATAACTAAAAAGACGGCAGTAGTTAAAATGGGTAAATGACTAATTATAACAAACCTAGCATGTATCAGTACATAATGCCTCCTTTTAGACTGGGCACAGTTCAAAATTCTCATGTTGCTCACTCACCCTGTTGGCTGAAAGACTGCTCAAATACAGATTTGTAAAGGCTGCGGAACGAGGCACTGAGATCTTCAAAGTCAGAGAAGAGGAGCTGCTTGTCTCGCTCAGGGATGCTATACTGGGGTTGGGGGGCCTGCTGCAGGCTCATAGACTGGGACACTGGTTCTGGGTGACTTGTCACCTGGAAGAAGAACAAATGAACTAAATCAGAAGTGATATTAACACACCATCCACTGTCACAAAGATGAGTGAGCTGGACCTCAAAGACAACAGTAATGACTTTGAGAGTCACAGTCTTCATGAACAGACTGCTCACTGGAGCCAAGGACAAGAAGAAGCAGGATGGAGATGTACTGCCCTTCTTACAAACTGTAAAAGAAGGATTGTTATACAAAAAAAAAAAAAACAGAATAGAGCAGAACATTTTCTTGGAAAAATATCTGATGAGCTTCTAAATCCTTACTAATCCTGTATTCAATATCTTAGGACACACTGTTTTAACATAACTGTCAGCGAATCAATAGACAGGTGTTCTGCAACCTATTTAAAATGAGGATCAATGTCAGGGCTTAGAGCAAACAAGCTATCAGGCAAAAAAAAAGAGAAAGAATATGTTGTAAAGCTGCTGTGTAACTGAAATGGAACTAGCAAGGCCAACATAAAGTCTATCAAAATCTGTTAATCAGTTTAGATATTGTCAGAGTAAACAGTGGAGAGACAGAGAGAGAGAGAGAGAGAGAGAGAGAGAGAGAGAGACAAACGTCCAAATATAATACGAATACAGGTACAAATATACCATATCAAGGCATCATGATAATGAAACCTTCTGCAAATATAGTTACACACCTTAGCCAGGGGTTAATTTCAATGAGGGAAACATGCTAAAAAACAGAGCATGTGTATTACAAACATACATACATACATATATATATATATATAATATAACATAACATATTTTTATTATACAAAATATATTAAAAATATGATTTACCATCAACCAATCTACCCACATTAATAACATTAACAGGATCAGGAAATGTAAAATGACATGCTAAAAATTTATAAAATATGACAGTTATGGAAATTAAATCTTATATCTTATAAAACCGAAGCTACAAGAAAAGGCAGTAGGCAGTGATTTTAGTGCAAAGGAATCGGTGTAGATTTTACATGCCAAGACCATGAGGCACAGTCAAACAGAACATATGTAAATATATGCAACAAAACATGTAAAGCCTCACTCTACTTTAAAGTATTTGTGAGATATAATTATTAAACAGATGAAAGAAGGGTTTTGTTAAAATGCTTTCCCCAAACCTCTATACCACAAACCGCAAAAAGAGTAAAAGCAGAATCTGAAAAGTGTAAAAGAATGGGAAAGCAAGGCAGGCAGAGTGAGGGAGAGTGGGAATGAGTAGTGTTTGGCATGCTGTAGTGAATTCAGCAGAGTCTGTAGTGGATCAATACTGAAAGTCTGACGTTAAGGGCACAGGGGCTTCAAGAAGGCTGCAACAAAGGAGGGGGTGTTTTTGGTGCGAGGATTTCAGAGGCATCATTTCTCTTTAGCTGGGTTCCAGCAGTATGCATGCTTCTTTTCATTCCCTTAACCCAATACTCTGTTTGCCTCCATGCATGGACTTCAGCACTCACTTCACCAATGTTCAGTGTATTCTGGGAACTCAGTGGAGGGGATCTACTTACCGACTAAAGAAATCTGCCCTCATCTGCTATTGCTTGACTACAGGTTTTTTTTTTTTTTTTGTTTGCTTAGCTGTTGATGCATTCTGATATACCACTGCTAGAAGACTGTAAAAATTCCCCTCCAAGTACATATGCAGTGGGAACAGGAGGTTAGTGTTGCAGTTGTTAAGGGAAAACAGCCTGGTCTTACCGGGGTGTAGCTATGCACACTGCCCACACTGTTCAAATTGACTGAGGCCAGGCTCTGGTCAGATAGGCTGTTGTTAAGGCTGCTTCTAGGACTATCACTCCCGTCTTGGTCTGGGTTATATAACGCCACCTGAAAAAAAGGGACATCATATTATTATTATTATTAATAATAATAATAATAATAATAATAGATGCCAACAGGCATGAACAAATGCATGTAACAAATTCCAAGGGTAGAGTGTAACAAAAAAAATAAACATGCAAACAGACACTGTCGGTTTCTGAGGTACATGGTATGCAATCATCTTTGCTTGTTCCAACAATCCAGCCTGTTGCATCAGAACTATAGGGTAAAAAGGACCTGAAGTCTGTGAGAGTTATGCTGTCCTGTGGTGGGCCTCATTGTCAAGTCTTATGACCAGATAGAGACTTTTTTTCCCCCAGACAGAGAGGTTCTCCTTCAGTAAAGGTCACAGCATTATCTGTGTCCGCAGCATCGGCCAGGCCTGTGTAAACTGGTCAGGGCCAGCTCACAAAAAAATCCTTGGCACTACATAGAATCTAACCTTTACAAAAGTACAGTGATTATATAGGATTCTTTAAACCCTATTATCATAGGAAAAGCTTAACATGCATGTGTTGGGAAGAAAAAGGAGAGTAAATAAGACACTAGAGAAATAAAACGTAAATTATCATAATGAGATCCTGAGAGAATAACTCTACATCATGCTTCCTGTGTTAGAAAAGGATGAACGGAATTTCAATAATATGGCTGTATCTCATGGCAGACCCAGTCCTATTCTAAAACCACTCAGCAAAACTCAGACGTCTTTACAACAAACAATACTTTCTGGTCACTGTGTACTACACAAGTCTACTCTTTTTGGGTCAATGGCAGCACGTCAAAATAGCAAAATCCTTCTGCAACAACTGTACCAGCTACAGCACAGCTGTTTTCTGTAAGATTTCTTTCAGCATCAGGGATATGGCAACAGCCAGCCTTTTAAGCAGTTTGGCTTAATCAGACAAACAGAGAGAGAGAGAGAGAGAGAGAGAGAGAGAGAGAGAGAGAGAGAGAGATACAGACAGAGAGAGATACAGACAGAGAGAGATACAGACAGAGAGAGAGAGACAGAGAGAGAGAGAGAGCACAACGAACAAAGAGAAAGAGGGGGGGAAAAAAATCACTTCATAGTCTCTTACAGAGAATTCATTCAGCCAGAATGAATGTCTCCCAATCCTATTATTTACCTCGCTTCAGAAGAAAAACATAATAGATCCAGTCTGCATCATATGGAGAGGGAGGATTTAATGGCCTTATTTGCATACTACAACCTTCTTCCAAATGTGTGTGGGCCAAGCTCCAGCTTTCATTAGAACAACTAACCCACAGAGCCTGAAGAGCAGGGGATACGAAACTAGCAGAAACAGTTCTAATTACAATCAAATTCAGCACATCACACAAACATAAATGTTATGTGTAATTAAGTCATAAAGTAAGCTTTTAGCCAGAAGTCTCCACCACAGGCAATTTTTACTCTTTTTTTTTTTTTATTTTATATAAAGCTTCAGTTTTCAAAAGACTAAAGACCCCCCCCAATACACTACAAATATGGAGCGCCTGCCAGTGGAAAGGAAGTGTTATATATTTAGCCATGAATTAAAGTCAAAACTCAGTACTATTCCTTTACATGAAAGAATAATTTGCATGAGATACCGATTATGAAAGCAAAGCGAAATCCACCTAGGTGCCTTAACCTGCTTGCTGCCAATGGTGCATATACAGTATGCACCCACACTGTGTGTTCTAAGGCTGCTGAGGGCAAATAAGTTCGTTCCAAAAAAACAGCTTAATTGACGACACACCGCCAATTAAACCACTGATACTGTAATGTTATGTTATGTTGACATGAGAGTAAACATATCCTAAATAGGTTGTGATTGGGTTAAATTTTACAAATATGCTAATTATGTTATTTACTAGACTTCAAGAAACAAGTTTTCTGATGATTTTTGATGTCAAGGTTTCCCCCTCACACTACGCATGCTACACACGACCAGCAGCTCACATCGATACAGTGTGCACTTGCATGTTGTTTCCAGACGAAACAAAAACAGGATCAAAGACTACAAACACGAGACTACAAACATGAGGAAAAACAAGGCTAGCTATCTTCTGGTGCAGGACACAGTGCAAAAATTTTGAGGAATAACATGGGAAAAATTGAGCGCTTAAATATATATAATAACCACAGTGCAAAACAGTATCTGTGCCTCCTGTACCTGTGAACATCATGACACAATCAGACATAAATTAGTAACAGAACAATGGAGGAGACCAAACGCAAACCAAACACGTTAAAAAAAACCCAGTGAATCCAACACACACGTCCGAGCTGCAGAGTGTGTGTGGCTTGGCATGACGGAAAAACACATGACAGCTAAATATCAATGCTAGCTAACAGAGAAAGCAACGTCCATATACAATTATGGAAGAGAGTTTTATATTTAACTGGGACAAGGACAATGAAAAAGTTTTTCAGGTTGGGAGCAAAGAAAGCCTGAGTGAAGCACATTTTCTTCAAGACTTGTGTAATTATTTACAGTATGGTGACCACAACAGTACGGTGACCATATGTCCTCTTTTTTCCAGGACATGTCCTCTTTTTGGACCTATAAATGTATCTGGGGCAGGACTTTTTAATCACCAAAAATGACCAGGATTTGGCTTTTGCTTTCTACAGTTGCCATTCATTTTGCAAGTGTCTGATTGCCCCATGCTGTTATCCTGCCCCAGTGTCCTCTTCTTTGAAAACAAAAATATGGTCACCCTGAACAAGAATAATACAGCCATGACCATCAGTGATCCACTAGAGGAAGCTCACTGCTTAAGTGAACATAACGTCAATCAACAAGGAAGTTCTAAATATTATTATTAATACAGAATTCTAATAATTCACAAGACAAAACAATTTACATTCAAAATAATTAGTAAAATTAAACTTCAAAGAATTTGTATTCTAAAAAATAATTTCATGGGTCAGCTCTCAATCTGGTATTGATCCGCCTCTGCCCCTGAGAGTTTGGGGCTTTAAGGATCTATACTATCTAAGGATCCAACAACCAGACGATGACCCACTTTTTAAAATACACCCACTCCTTTTTTTAGAGGCAGTACTACAAGTCAGGGTTTTGAAACTGTGGCCTTCTGACCCCCTGCCTCTTTTGTGAAATGTCCAAAACCAGCTGCATCCTTTTGAGATGCTGGCACAGTCACTGTCTTCTCCATACCGCACAACAACCTGGTGGTAAATAAAGAAGTATTTGGGGGTCTTGATGGCTTGATGGGGTCTTGATGTTATGAAAACCATTGTTTGTTGACTATTATACGCATTTCATGGGAGGAGTAGATTGCAGAGATTAACTCTGCTTATGCTATAGCTACCAACACCATGCAATAAAATTATTCCATCATATAAGAGAGGCTGCACTTGTGCAATATATACAAGACCTGCCTGGACAACCCTACATTGTGCCGCACTGACTGCTTTGAGGTGTACTGTATAAATGTAGAGGGTCTACTGCTCATTTTTCCAAATGTATTCACAACTGTAGTTTTGCACTGACCTAAACAAGTGGACATCTAGGCTTAAAAGAGTGTCTTTTGTCTCTTTTACATGTGGCCTTGCGTGTCATGAAGAAGGATGATTTTCTTTTGTGCTGCTGGATGATTGTAGTTCATTGATCTTTTTTGAATCATTTTAATCAATTGATCACTGCAATAACAGTTTCTCCAGGATGGAGCAGCTCATAATAAAGGTGTAATAAAGGTGTTAAGCTGTTGAGTGATATTTCTCTCTGAAAGTGAAACAGTTCTTGAACACAGAAATGCCAATTACAGAGTTCCCATAAACTTCTCAAATTTTGACACTTGCTTCTGTTGAGATTTTTTACACTACTGAATAAGAATAGAAGACAATGATGAAAATGAACCTTGCTCCATGCTTAACTGATATACTACCTAAAATGTGCATTGAGGAGGGGGTTTGATGACTTTAGGTACTAGTGGCCACAAACTTATACCATACCCTAATAAAATGAGGCAACATAAGTGATAAGTGATGGTTTTCAGCCAGCATCAGCGTGTTTTCTAAGACATTGACAAATAGGAAAGAACTAATGTGAACATGAGTACTGTGGTCACATAATGGGCTGCAATGTAACTCTTGTATTGTTTTGCAGATGTTTAGAAACATAACTAACACTTGATATCTTTTTTTCTTATTTAGATTTGTGGAAAATATCTCAGTTTGTCATCCACATACAATTATCATTTACAATTGATTGTTCATTTTATAATTGTGGTCCTTATAGTTATTCACAATTCTAAAAGGTTTCGATATTGTCATGGTGAAATACTTAGTACTACATGATTCGCATGTCACCATTTGGTACCTAGTGCACTTCTGTCACGTTGATTCTTCTAAGTTTGCTTCTCAATCGTTTTGCAAGTACAGACTCCATAGACAAAAGTTTATTTAAAATTTTGTCAAATTGATCAGCAGGAGACAACTGTACATATTAACTTTTTTTACCACACTGTGGTACCATACCCTGGTGAGCATCAGTTGAACAGTATAGTTCTTGCAGAAAAGTGTGTTGCTACAAAAATGGCGAGAAAAAGGAAATTAACA
>JAOVYU010000001.1:21932409-21944630 GCA_025674565.1 Synodontis membranacea | reverse complement strand
GTTAGTACTTTTGCTATTTATATTTTATTTAAATTTAATGTAAAAAAAAAAAAAAAAAAAAAAAAGGAAAAAAAAAAAAAAGATAAGTAATAAAGGCAATATTTTGTGTTGGAGTTTTCAGAGATTTTCATTTTTACTGTATATATATAGCCGTTCCTAATATAACAGTTCCTAATATCGGCTATCAGTAATCATTAACTAGCAATAATCGGTATCGGCCCTGAAAAATCAACATCACTCGATTCCTAACACAAATCATGTCATCCAAATTATATACATGTTAAAATTTTTGGACCAAAAGTTATATGACTGAGTATTCCTCATAAAACTATACTAAATACATATTAATGTGCTCAACAATATATTAACATGAACAAGATTTGTGTCCAACAAGTCTCTTATAAGAAGGTCATTTGAATGATTACTAAAACATTACATTGTTTTTGGTTAGCAGGAAGAATATGCCCCTGTCTCTAAAAGCAAAGAAAAAATGTAATAAAATAAAGAAAATGCAATCTTTGGGAACAATGATTAAAACTTTGTCTGCTGAGCTGAAAGTTGTTTGTTCACAACCTTCTTGTTCGGAATCCTCAGCCATTTGAAGTTTTTGTTACCGTTAGCGCTCTGTGCTATCTGCTAATACATTATATTCAACCACGTACAGATTCGAATGAGCCACATGTCTAGTGCAGACAGCAGTGAAGCAATTTCCTAACAAACAGAGACTCAATCAAATGGCAAATAACTAAGGTATACAAGTTTACTCCATATTCACAAAGGGAAAGTTGATATAGAATTAAGGATTTTAAAGTTGTGAGCACAGTGTGTAATGAGTCACAGAGCTAATCTGAGGAAATGAAGAACTGAAACATGGTGACTCAGAAGGGGAACACCAGCCACTCGCTAGTAATTATATAGCATAAAGATGAATGATTTAAAATCTGTAGCACTGAAGCATTTGAAACATGACCACCTACATGCAGCTCAGATAGCCAAATTGCAAAAACAAGAAGAAAAATATTACGGATTAAAAGTCAGGAAATTACACCTTAGTCACAGCAGGTGTGGGCAGACACAGGGTGTTTATATAATAAGTTCAACTATTCTATTTATCTTCCATATATTGAGAATTATGTGCAATCACTGACTGCAGGAAGTCACATTCTGAGCCACCGACTGAAGAATTTGACTTGAGTTCCAGGTTATGTGCCTTGTTTACACTTGGCCATAAATTACACCAACATTCTTCAAGATTATTCCACTGACACATTACAGAAAGCATTGGTCTCATTCAAGGCCGAAAGTTAAGCTCAAAGCAGGCAGATAGGGGTTTTCTATTTAGCTGAACTGGAGTTATATGAGGACTAAACCAACACCTGTATATCTTTAGACTATACAACAAACCTTTTCACAATGACACTGATGTTTATATAGTTCACCACAGTCTTCAGTGCAGTGAAGTCAGTCAAGCCTTTGTCAAGTTCTTTTTAAAGAGGAATTGGGCAGAGAGGTATCTGGCTGCATTTGAGGACTGATCAACATCAACTCTGTGTGATTTTTCAAGCTGAGGCAAAAATCTCCAATTTTCCTCCTTACAAGAATGTCATGACTTTGAGGGAAGCAATAAAAGTAGACCTTGACTTTGATAATGCTGATGAATGAATAGGTGTGTGATCTCACTGCACTGCACTCTAATGACTTACTGGACTGTGTGCTGAATTTCACTACTGTTTTAGGTTTGTTTTTTGACTCGGCCCTGCTCGCCATTATAGGTTTTTTTTTTTTATTTATTTAAAATAACCAGATTGAAGGCCTACCTGCAGACAACAGTGTTAAATAAATGTTCGTTCAGCATTTCTGCACCTCATTTGCTATTATTATTACACAGCTAAGCTTAGTGTTTATTTTCAAAAACAATATCTGGGCTATGCTCTGAATGGATTTCAATGGCATTCAGATGGAAACTGCAAAGGTCCATGTTCTACATTTTCCCCACAAGCAAAAAACACAAGACTGTGACTACATTTCAATTAAATCATGCCCCTTTCATGAGATCACCTACATTCTGAAGTTAAGCGCAATAGGCATGGTTGGAGCACATAAAGGAGAATACACATAACTGAAACGGAAGGAAATGGAAGGAGAATCACACCGTGAGTCTGTCTGCAGCATGAAAGCTCTCGTTTATGTGGTCGGCTAATTGGCCAATCATTCCAGCAGTTCCTTTTAGTGATAAAGTACATTGTGCTAATTATTTTTTATTTACCTATGGCTTTCAGAACAGATGTGAAACAGTTGCTCTGAGTGGCCGCAACCGAGCTCAAGCCACACCTGAAAAGGACTGTGGAAAACAAAGGCTGCCAGGTGACCCACTGTGCGAGCTGAGGTTAGAAAAGAAATATGAAAACTGTTAGGCTACTGTGTCACTAGATCTATAATTCACTGCTGCTGTTGTAGTGTGATCACACACATACTGTTCAGCTCTCTGCAACGATGTGGGTTACAGTCAAATTACATTAAGATTAAAGTGAATTACACTTAATATAATTATAATAACAGTTGTATAAACCTTTTCAAATTAAACTCTTTGCACTTTTTCACAGTTTTAGATTTCTGAGATGCACTAATACACTGCCGGTCCAAAAAGAAGTCACCACCTAGATTTAACAAAGCAAATAGATAAGAGCCTCCTACTGGATAATTACTGCATGGATGATTGTGTTTCAGCTGACAACATGCTCTTTAACCCTAACTGATGCAGTGAGCAGCTTCTCATTACTTAAACAACCATGTCTGAAGACGCATCCTGTGGTCATGTTAAAGATATTAATCTGTTTCTGAAGGGTCAAAGAAAACATCTAAGGAGACTGCTGAAACTACTAAAATTGGGTTAAGAACTATCCAACGCATTTTGAAAAACTGGAAGGATAGTGGGAAACTATTTTCACAGAAGAAATGTGGTCAGAAAAGAATTTTGAATGACCGTGATTGGCGGTCAATTAAACATTTGGTGAAATCAAATCATAAAAAAAACCAGCAGAACTCAAGGCTATGTTCAATAGTGAAAGTAAGAGCATTTCCATGTACGCACAGTGCAAAGGGAACTCAAGAGATTGGGACTACAGATTCAGCACAGATTCCAGACCTTAACCCTGCTGAGAACCTTTGGGATGTGCTGGAGAAGAACATGCGCAGCGGTCTGAGTCTCCCAACATCTCTACAAGATCTTGGTGAAAAATAAATGCAACTCTGGATGGAAATAAATGTTGTGTAAGAAGCTTATCGAAACGATGCCACATCGAATGCGTGCCATAGTCAAAGCTAAAGGCAGTCCTACAAAATACTAGTGTGTGTGACTTTTTTTTGGACTGGCAGTGTATATTTCTGCTCACAAACTCTACATTGAATGATGTATTCTGAAACTTTCAAACCTAAGCTTTGGAGGTTGTTGATGTCACTGTTGTTCTGGGTTTTTTCTTCACAACTCCCACAATGTTTCTGTCATCAGCGGCAATTTTTTTGGGTTAAACAATCAATCTAAAAGGGCACACCCAAACATCTGTCAGTCATTTGGTCCAATAATTTATCACCTGAAAAAAATGGGTGGGTTTTTAAAGAAAAGGTGCCATGTTCTAGGTTGTTTAACACATCTTTAAGCAAATACCAACAAGTGAAAGCTTGAACTTCTGATTCATCCTCTCATTCCTCTTTTGATCTCGAACACAAATGTCTTCAGTGTATAGCAAAAACAAAAGAATTGGGCTTTGCCATTCCAATACTTTCATACTTTCTTCTTGGTAGGCTGCTCATTTACAAAATCTGACCAGTGACGGACACAAACAGGTATCTAAAAACCCATCCATCACAAACATTCATGATAGTTACACAAATGGCCCGGGGTTAAAACTAGCCTAAAAAGCTAATGGTTAATTTGAAAATATTTTTACAGCATGTGAAAGTTTATGCTCCCTAAAAGAATTTTTCCCTCATTTGGAAACTGACTGATATATAGAGCACGGCGTGCTTTCTTCTGGTTCCACCAAATGGCTCCAGATAAGGCTGTTACTCATAGGTTGAAGGGTTAGCTTCTGGCTCATCTGTAGCACTAGTGAAAAAAGTGAAGGCAGGCTGTTGGGCTGAAAGAGGAACCCTGGTATGAGCCCAGTCGAGCAGAAATGTGAAAACGTTGCACAGGACACGGCTCTGTTTCTACATAGATCCATTTAAACTAACTTAGACTAAAGAGCTTGAAACATTAGACTACTGAGCATTAGTTTAGAGCTGTTCTATCACACATTCATTAATCCTTGAAATAAAGCACGTACAATAGTACAAGCAGTAGGATTACAGTAGGTTGAGAAATCTTTCGCTCATGTCAACTCATATCAACAGGATACTGTCAGGGCAGGATGCAGTAGCATTGACTCATTTCCTCTCACTACATCAGATGACATCAATGCTGAATATCCGAACATGTCTTCACAACTTAAAGTAAAGATGTAGTGGGGGTGGGGGGGGGGGGGGGGCACGTTACTCAATGTGAGGATTTACAGCGAATCAATAGGAAGCTCTTCAGACTGTGTCTTAAATCCTTGGATTATTCAAGACTGTGAATACAGTCTGATGGAGCTTTCATTGATCGAGAACATCATTTAGTCAGCCTATAAGAACATCTTCAAGTTAACAGGTTTGTCTTGCTTGAGCTAAGAGAGACATGGCCCATTTGCTTATTAAACCCCCACCAAAAAAGTGGGAAAATTAAAGACCAAACCGCAGTCATTTCCAGCATTACATATCATGCTTTTCACACCACAAGACAACGTAAACAGGCAGGTAACCAACTAAAGAAAAAAATCAACACAATGTCTCGTCCTGAGCCACCAGAACAACTTCAGCGCATCTTGTCAGAGACTCTGGAAAAATCTACAGCAAAAAATATTTTTCTAAAAGATATTCTCTGAGTTGGAGTGATACTTGAAAATATGCTGCAACACAGAAGTATAAACCTGTCTTTAAACCTTCAAAATTGTTTACCTAAACAGATCCCGACCAGCTCTGAGTTCCTTCAAGAACCACAAACACTCACACCACAAACAGCTTTACCTTGAGCACTGTATCATCACAACAAAATCCCGTCACTTAACTAATCGCTGATTTGAGTCTGATGGATCAGCCATCACAACCCACAATCATCCTTCTAACAAATCTCTGCAACTGTGCAATTAAGTACTAAACACTGCCTAAAACCCAGCACGGTGTGAATGTCTACAATACCTGCATGAGCAGGAAAGGAAAAAAAAAAAAAAAAGAACTAGTACAATATAACACCTCATGTAACTCAAATACCAATAGATATTTTATTTACTGCTTTCAAGGTCAGTACATCTTTAATTCTGTTGCCCTCAGTCCATATCTCACACTTCCTGGAGATGAACACCACCTCCTTAAAGCTGTTATAATCCAAAGGCACAGACAAATCATAAATTCAGTAGCAAGTAAAATCTCCAAAGTAACTGACCAATCCCATGCTTTGATTGCCAAGAACCCTATTTAATATGACTGAACGTGGTAACCAACTTTATATCTCCCAAAAAGAATGACTACATAGTTACAGTGGAACCTCGGGTTACGAACACATCTGAACACTTACAAATCGGGTTACGACCAAAAAGCTGGCCAAAATTTCACATCGGTTCATGGCCACACACTCTGGTGGCAAACAAAAACACTGGCAAAGTCTCGCGTTTCTGAATAGTTTTAATGCGCAGGAAAAGGAGAGTCACATTAGAGTCTGGTCCACCATCTAAACAGCTAAAAACACCAGAAGCCTCTGAAACAGAAGAAATCACAAGAGAGAAAACACTAACATCCCTCGGTCACTGAGCCGGACTCTCCATCAAAACTGTAAGCTCCTCTAAACCCAGCTTCCTCCTCACTTCCTTCACGCCAGAAATCTGATGCCAGAGTTTAGTTTTCTTGGTTGTTATTTTCTGTATAAATTAAGGATTTTCCAAACGTTAATTTTTTTCCCTGTGCTTAAAACTCTAGATTAAAAAAAAAGAGTTTACTGCAAGCGGCTCGTAAGGCTCTAGCGCAAACTCGGCCTTGCATGAGCTCCTGCACTGTTAGTTAGTCAAGGTTTTCTCAGAGGTAATGTTTTTACATTTATTTACTGCTAGCTGATTACCCGGTGGCTAGGGGAAAAAAATAAAATGCAGTATTTATAAACATAGAATAGAATTACAGTTAATAAGTTATATTAAAATTACCAGCCTCTACCAGTAGAGCAGAAATACAGCTAGCCTGCTAGCTAACTCCAGCTACCTGTATTAGCCAGCACTGCAAACTGCAGCGAAACGTAATGAGACCAAATACGTTTGAATACAAATTAAATGAATCGGGTTTTATTATATTTTAATATATTGAAGTCTTATGCAGACTTTGTGAGCTGTTTCTAAAAATATTGAAATAGCAAGGCCCCGGCATTAGCTGCTAATGCTAACGGTAATGTTAATGCTAATGCCAACGCTAATGCTAACACTAATCACGTCAAAGTTAATGACAGACCGGCCCAGGGTTGTGTTAGTGGCTTTTTTGGATTAATCGTACGAGCAATCCTGTGAGGAAATTACGTTCGGGTCACGACCAAATCGTGTCACAACCAAAGTTCTGAAAAGGATCACGGTCGTGACCCGAAGTTCCACTGTATCTAGTTTAAATCACTCATACAACTGAAGAGCTGAAAAAAAATACTAGGCAGAGAAAGTACTCAAATTTATGAAGAAAAAAAAAGTCTGAGTAGTGATGATCCTCCTCAACTAATAATGCTTTTGTTACATGTCACTTTTAACAAAAAAAAAAAAAAAAAAAAAAAAAAAAAGCAGTAGTTAGTCACTGGTTAACGTTTAGGCTAAGAGATGTGGTGCTCTCACCATGCTTCACATATAAAATGCATTATTCTAGTCTGGTGTATTAATTTTAATTCACTAGTTTTATGAAACATGGTAGGGGAATGTGTTATTCTGAAATGTCTTGGTAAAAAAATAATGCTTTTCCATTGAAAACAATCTATTTTATTTTGAAACAACGTATATAACATTTGGAAAATTAGAAAACATGCAAGTTATGTTATAATAATAAAATAATGTAACTTTTTTTCTTTTTCTAAATAAAATTAAAATAAAAACAGTCCGTTTAAGGGAGCACTAAACCTTCAGCTCAACAAGCTCAGAACAAAAATAATTGAATTCTTTCCGTGCAATAAAAATTTTTTATTATAAATAATGTAAGAATAAAAGCAGTCACTTCAGCGAGCCTAAACCTGATGCATACATACACACAAGGAGAGGGGCGAGAGTGCACGAGTGTTGACTTGTGCGTTTACTTTACACACACACACACACTCGTGCTCTCTCCATACAACACACGTTTTAAAAAAATATACTGGATGTAATGTATACAATATGTACAATATACTCACAATGTTGGAAGACAAACAAAAGTACAGGCTCGATTCCAGCTCAATTTAATTATATTCTACACTGCAAACGACCCGAGGGATTCCTGCACTTTCCATCTTTCACAAGTCATAAAAACCAGCTCATTCTGCAGGAACAGTATGACAGTTTATGAAACCGTGACTTTTCAAACCGTGGTGTACCTTGACACCAGAAACCGGCCCATGCCTAGTTATAGCATCAATCTGCACCACATCACCCATAACCGTATGAACAAACTGGAGCGTGTGTCATTTTAACATAAATTATCGAGAAGAATAAAAATCCTGACATGCTGTACGACATGCTTGATAAGATTACATGTTATCTGGACAACTAAACATTAGACAGCAATGCCTGACCACGTGATCTGCTTGTCCTGGGTGAACAGGGAAGTGATTTGTCTACTACTAAAACAATGTACACATACTGTTAAATAAACTATATGCCTCGATGCAAAATGTACCATGGTGTGATCACTGTGGTCTCCCACAATCTGTAAAAAGAGAGAGAAAAAAGGTCCTGCTGTAGAGCAAATTAGGAAACCTCACTGCTAGAAGACAGTCCTTACTATCAATCCTGTTTCATGTGCACTGCCAGACCACACAAGAGTTGGTCTGCTAAACACAAGAGTTAGCTACACATGAACAGGAAGTGCTAACATAATAAAGTAGGCAATAAGCATACGGGTAGCATTCATATATCTTATGAAAGCAATGAAAGAGAAGGCTGATGTTTAACTAGAATTCTGGTTGTGGAAGAGCCTAGTGGCAGACCTGAGCTTGCCTTCTTTTTGCTCAACTTGTATTTTTTCCTTTGCTGGTGCAATTTGCTATTAGGTGATCTGAAGTTGTGGTAACCGAAGCACCACCAGTAACAAGGTGGCTTAGGGGTGGGAATGGGTTCATTCTCCTCCTCATCTGTGGACACCGTTAAAAAACTTCAACTTCCACTGTAATACCACAATCCTCACTGGAAGAGTCCTCCTCATCCCAAAGTCTGAAACTAAGGCACAAAGACTAAGACATGGTTGCTGACCACACCCCTTAACTCTGCATAACTTGCAACTAGGCAGATAATCATTCACCCAATTCACAACTCGAGTAACATTATAGGGTTCATGATTAGATTTTTCTACAATATTTTTGGAGGAAAAAAAAGGGTAAGAATTTTACTACCAAATAATTGAAATATTTACTTATTCAATTGTATTAAATATTGCTATTTATTATATTTATATTATGTTTAAATATTTTTTGCTAATTTTCTTAAAAATCAATAACTATTTACAAACATTTGCAAAGTCTGGAATAGAATATACTAGCCCATTAACTAAATATTAATTTTTAATAAAAAAAAAAAAGTTAAAAGTTAAAAAAGTAAATTGATTAAATTTAAAACTACCTCCGTTTGTTTCTCTTTTCTTTAGCTTTCAGCAGCCTGTACAAAGATTCTCTTCTGAATGTTTGTAAATGAGCACAAAAGCTAGGAAATGCTAACAGACAAATTGCAGATTATTTTTATTTCCATCCATTTGAATCATCATAAATTTATATCGTGATTTATTGATGAATGATATATTGATACGTCTACTTACAGCCACTTCCCACTCAAGGGAACATCACTCAATGCCATCTCAAATTAGCACCAGAACAGCAAAGTACATCACAAATAGAGCATTTAAATGTCAACACATTCACTTTTATTTATCAAGATAACACTTCTAATAGAGGCTGACAGCGGTAGTGAGAGGGATGATCTCTCATCAGTGTTTCAGCATGCAGATCCTTCCTTCACAAGACGGGTTTTTGTGTTTGTGTGTATTTCGCACCATTCTGTAAAAACGCTAGAAACTGTTGCATATGAAAATCCCAAGAGGTCAGCAACTACAGAAATACGAACCAACAATCAAGCCACAATAAAAAAAAAACAGCAGTCACAAATTTCCTTCCCGCTGATTTCTCTATATAACATTATATAGAACATTTCGTTTCAGATTACATCTGATACATGTCAGCATACTGTTCACTATCTGCAAATACTTAAACAATAGCTCACTTTAGAAATTACAGGCAATGTTTCCTGAAATGCAACTATCGTCACCTCTGATTAGTATGAATGTTTCCACTGGACACATAATTAAAATGTCAAATATCCTGTAAAACCAAACTAAAAATGCAGAAATATATGCATCTCTTGCTTCTGTCTCAGCATTCTAAGCACTGATTTATGAAATGCTCTTATTTGCGATGACTCACTTGGCAGAAGTCACACATCATGTGGCAGGCAGCATGACTCATTCAGAACAGAGGATTGCTGGTGCAAACTGCTGACCTGCCATTATCGTCCAGCAGGAGCCTTATATTAGTACTCATCACTATCCAAGCTTGTAGCACTTCAAACAGAGAACATTAAGAAAACTGAAAAGACACAGTACTCTATAAACACTATGTAAAAGATTTCTGTTCGATCCCATTATGAAAATATGATTATTAAATAAAAGTTTATTTGCATACCGATTTTAACAGCGGACACTGTCACAAAGCAGCCTGCTTCTACAAACATTTGTGAAAGAATGGCTCGCTCTCAGGAGCTCAGTGAATTCCAGCGTGGTTCCGTGATAGGATGCCACCTGTGCAACAAGTCCAGTCGTTAAATTTCCTCGCTACTAAATTTTCCACAGTCAACTGTCAGTGGTATTATTACAAAGTGGAAGCGGTTGGGATGACAGCAACTCAGCCACGAGTGGTAGGCCACGTAAAATGACAGAGCAGGGTCAGCGGATTCTGAGGTGCACAGTGCACAGAGGTCGCCAACTTTCTGCAGAGTCAGTCGCTACAGACCTCTAAACTTCATGTGGCCTTCAGATTAGCTCAAGAGCAGCGTGTAGAGAGCTTCATGGAACGGGTTTCCCTGGCCGAGCAGCTGCATCCAAGCCATACATCACCAAGCGCAATAATAAGCTTGGTGATTTACTAGGCCATGAGCACCCTTTTATGTGTGTGTGTACACACACAAATAAAAGAAGGATTTTCATGGCCTAGTAAATATCATTCATTATTTATCAATACTCCCTGTAAAAGCATGTGTATCAATCAAGTATGGAGTCCAGCAAGATTCATATTAATCGTTGTGTTACATTCTTATTCAGTAGTGGAAAAAAACTCAACAGATGCAAGAGACAAAATTTGCTGTTAATGGCAACACTGCACTCGGCATTTCTGTGGTCAAGAACTGGTTCACTGTTTCAAAAAGGTGAATTCGAGCTTGACGATAAACCAAGAAGTGGTAGACCAAAGGGAAAAGAAGACGAGGAGCTGCAGGAACTGTTGGATGAAGATGTGATAATTGACTCGAGAACTGGCATTCAGATCATTCTACTTCCCTAAAGTGCCTGAAGGCAATGAGAAAGATTCTGAACGTTGGTAGGTGGATTCCACACACACTTTCAGAGCGAAATATCGCTCAATGACTTAACACCTGCATTACAGATACGTTACACCTTTATTTCGAGCTGCACGATCCTGGAGAAACTGCCAACCACCCGAACATTACACTAGTCAATTCATCAATTATGTGAAAAATTTTTCCTGAATCCTTCTTTTGTGAATTCCTTCATTTTGTGTTCTTTGCCAGACAAATGACAGAAATTCTTAGAATCTAAGGGCAATAACTTAGAAAACTACCTCTATGTATTATTTTAGAAAATAGCGAATAAAGTTTAATCCAAAAGGCCAGGAACTTGCCAACCCCCAATACATAAGAAAACGTCCGTTAGCACCACCAATGCATTTAATGTTGTTACACACAAAAAAAGTGCTTCTATAACCACTTGATTCTGTAATGCATACCAGAAACATGCTGTGCTGATGTGACCTAGTCCACAACAATTTCTTTCTAGTGCATGCCAGTGCATATCAGCAGACCTGCCAATAAAAACACAGGAGTAAGGCACGTCAGGCAGCTATCCAACCTGACATCACATCTGAGAATGTCCAGGTGCATGTGCGAGGCAATAAGAACATCACAGCACTTGCCAACACTTACTGCGTGCTTTTTGCTTTTTCAGATAAAGTAGTGGTCAGCAAAAACACAAACAAAATGAATACAAAATAAAAATACTGAAGGGTAAATGACCTTAAACCAAAAACACCTCGGTTTCACTTTACAACAATTCAAGGTGAACCTCGGCCTGAGAATTCCTCTGTCTTCTGAGCCAATAGCAAACAAGAAAGAAGGACTGTTGATTGTTTTGCTATTTTATTACTGTTTGGTGCCCAGTGGGAGGGGGGGGACACAAGTGAATAATCTAGCTAACTAACATTACTTCTTCAAATTAGACAGATACAGACTCAATGTGGGAAACTGCTGACAGCATCATAATCTGATCAGTTGGTCTGTGTGTTATCCATGAATATTGTGGTTGGATCCAAGTTGGAGAAACTGTAAAAGATTGACTGTACATTTCTGTATCACTAGGTAGAACATTCAGTAATACAAGCGCAGGGTAGGATGTGCTGTGTATCACCATTTACAACAGTATAGGGGCCATTGTTTTACTGTACTGATGCCTGGACATACCGTATTTTCCGGACTATAAGGCGCACTTAAAATCCTTTAATTTTCTCAAAAATCGACTTATAATCCAGTGCGCCTTATGTATGAATTCTGGTTGTGCTTACTGACGTCGGACCGATTTTATATGGTACACGGCGCTCAAAAATC
>JAOVYU010000001.1:21817048-21830471 GCA_025674565.1 Synodontis membranacea | reverse complement strand
AGACCACCATTTTCAAGCAATATGGGAAAGAAAAAGGATCTCTCTGCTGCCGAAAAGCGTGAAATAGTTGAATGCCTCTGGCAAAGTATGAAAACCTTAGATATTTCACGAAAACTTAAGTGTGATAATCATACTGTTAATACTGAGTCAGAGCACACACGGTTTCATGCAGATAAAGGAACAATGAGGAAGGTTACTTCCAGACAAATACATCGGATTAAGAGAGCAGCTGCTAAAATGACATTACAAAGCAGCAAACAGGTATTTGAAGCTGCTGGTGCCTCTGAAGTCCTGTGAACGTCAAGATGTAGGATCCTCCAGAGGTTTGCAGTTATGCATAAACCTAACCAGTGCAGTGGACCCAAAACATGAAGTAGATTTTTCAAACAGTCAGTCTGGATGGTCCAGATGGATGGTTGGTGAAAGTGATTATTTGTAACCACAGCACACAGTGCACAACAACGAAATGTGTTCTCTGCATTTGACCTATATGTGAAGTGACACACAGCAGGGGGCAACTATTTTTAGCACCTGGGGAGCAGTGCTTGGGGACGGCACCTTGCTCAGGGTACCTCAGTGGTACCTTGCTGGTCGTGGGATTCGAACCTGCAATCTTTCGATTATAAGGGTGCTTCCCTAACCATTAGGCCACAATCTGCCCCATGGTGGATGGCCACCATGTCCCAACAAGGCTGCGACGTCAGCAAGGGGGTGTCACGTTTTGGGCCGGAATCATGGGGAGAGAGCTGGTCGACCCCTTTAGGGTCCCTGAAGGTGAGAAAATGACCTCTGAAAAGTACAGAGGGTATAGAAAAGAATAGCCCCCTTTGAAATATTAAGGGTTTTTTTTTTTGCTTTACAGCCTTAAATGAAAACACACAAAAAATTTTCTTCCCAGCTTTACTTACTCAATGCAACCTATAACAACAAAGTGAAAGATATCACAGCCACAGTTCAGAAAAATTATAAATAATCAAAAACATGACATACTGAGATTAATAAAGGATCACCCTCCTATGTCAATATTTTGTTGAACTACCTTTTGCTTTAATGACAGCCTTTAGTTTGTTGAGATACTTCTCTATCAACTTTGCACATCTAGATTGAGCAATATTTGCCTACTCTTCTTTACAGAACTGTTCAAGTTAGGTCAAATTGGATGGTGAGCATTGGTGGACTGTTATTATCAAATCTTTCCACAGATTTTCAATGGGATTTAGGTCTGGGCTCTGACTGGGCCACACGAGGACATTCACTTTTTTCTCCTTCAGCCACTGAGTGGTCAATTTTTCTGTGTGCTTCAGGTCGTTGTCACGTTGAAAAGTGAACATTCTGCCCATCATCAACTTTCTTGCAGAGGGTAGCAGGTTTTCCTCAAGAATGTGATGGTATTTTGCCCCATCCATTTTCCCTTCTACCCTAGCGAGAGCCCCAGGCTCACACCTCCACAACAGGATGCTGCCACCTCCATGCTTCACTGTAGGTATGGTGTGTTGTGGATGGTGAGCTGCATTGGATTTCTGCAGGTGTTTTTGAGGCCAAATAGTTCGACCTTTTTCCACTTGGCATCAAAAAGGTGCATTCTGGCATCAAATGAGCCTTAATTTGGCCTTTCTTGAGTAGTGGCTTTTTCCTTGCCACCCTCCTGAACAAGCCACAATTGTGGAGCGCTTGTGAAATTGTTGTCACATGCACACAATGACCACTCTTTACCATAAAATCCTGTAACTCCTTTCAAAGTGGCAATTGGCCTCTTGGTAGCCTCTCTTACCAGTTTCCTCCTTGCTCTTCCATCCAGTTTGGAGGGACGGTCAGATCCAGGGAGGGTCCTAGTAGTACCAAACACTTGCCACTTCTTTATTATGGACTTTACTGTGCTCCTTGGGATTGACGGAGTCTTTGAGATGTTTTTGTACCCATCTCCTGGCTTATGTCTGTTCATAACTCTATCCCTGAGATCTTTTGAAAGTGGCTTGCCACCCATAGTCAGTTGTTTGCTGTCAGTTGCACTACCAAGCATAGGAATGCTCCAGGAACACCTTTCTTTATGTTTCACTAATCACACTGATAAGAATTGATCTCAGTTGGAAGCCAGTAACCATGGTCTGCAATGGAAATGGTGGTTACTTACACCTGATTGAGTTTACAAATATTATTTAGGAGGGGGTGATCCTTTATTAATTTCAGTATTTCTTGTTTTTTTTTTTTTTGTTTTTTTTAGTTTAGCTATGATATCTTTCACCTGGATGTTATAGATTGCATTGAATAAGTAAAGCTGGAAAAAATATTGGTTTGAGTGTTTTCATTTAAGGCTGCAAAGCAAAAAAAAGGAGGTGATGCTTTTCTATACCCACTGTATATGATTTTATTTGTTTGTGCTAAATGTAACATAAATCAGATTAAGCTGTTGAAGCACGTGTCTTGTGATGGTAGGGATGGCTATAATATGTGGAGAGATGCCAAGAAACCCTGCACACTTTTGGCTGAACTCTGCCGCAAGAATGGGATCCCCTCCCCTGAGTACAGAGAGTCAGAAGTCAAAGTTCTCAACAAAATATTCAAAATCCCGAATGAGGATTTTCCCGAAGGTCTGTGGCATATAATGTATTACTGTGGTGTATAAGTTTGTGGCCTTTTCAATTTTCTAAAATAATACAAAGTTTGTCTTCAAAGTAATCGCTTTAAAATTCTATGACTCTCTGCAATATATCTGGCAAAGAATGAATACCGTTGGGAACGAAGGATTCAGGATTTGAGGAAACGATTTCATCGATGCAATTTTGTATATCCTCGACTTTTTTGAAATTTTGGCAAGTGAGTGTATGTTGCAGTGACCTAAACAGGTAGAAATCTGGTGAGTAGGATGGGTGTGGTAAACTTCCCATCCAAGACTTAAAATCGAGTCTTTCATTGCTTTTGTAGCGTGGCCTTGTGTGTCATGAAGGATGACGATTTTCTTTTTTGAATGGCCGCTGGACGATTGTAGTTTATTGAGTTTTTCACTTAATTTGATCAATTGTTCACTGCAACATTTGGCGTTTTACAGTTTCTTAAGTATCAAAGGAAGTAGCTCAGACTAAAGGTATTATGCCCCTGTAATGTGCATTGAGCGATATTTCTCTGTGAAAGTCCATGTGGAACCCACCTATCAACTTTCAGAATATTTCCTTTTGAGTTCAGAAGCCTTAGGGTGGTAGAAGAATCAATATTCAAACCTCTTGCCAGCTCTTGAGTTGATTGTGATGCATCTTTTTCCAACAGTTTCTGCAGCTCCTTGTCTTCCATTTCCTTTGGTCTACCACTTGTTGAAATGCTAACTGTAGTGTTGCCATAAACTATGCAAATGAGGGTCTCTTGCTTCTGAGGGTTTTTTTCCCACAAATGAATAAGAATAGGAGGCAGTGGTGAATGTGAATCATCCTGGGCTTCTTGCCTGATTGATTAACTACCTAAAATACAGACTTTTACAATGAGTTTTGATTAAAAAAAAACAAAAAAGAAAGATATTTAATAGACCACAAACTTATTCAACACCCTAATAGCTTAATGTTCTGTAAAGAGCAATACATATATAAATACTGAATCATAACTCTCTCATTCACATTGTTTTGGGATATGAAAGTTAATATGCTAATACGCTAGTTGCTATATTAGTTTCTAGTCATTGTAGCTGTTGCATGTGTAGCTGCTGAGTGTAAAAAACACTTCACTAATTTCAGAGCTGCTGAAGAAAAATAAGAAGACAGAGGAGGACTATGAGGAGATGGACCAGCACAAGGCCCTGAGTGTGCTTCACCGCTGGGGAGAGATGAGAGAGTTTTGTGTGGGAGCATGTCCTCTGGTGCCTGAGCATGTGGAGGTCCGTTCACTGCTCAACCCAGACAAGCCAGGCCTGCCCCAGGTTAAGGACTATTATTAATCAAGCAGTGACTCCACTTTAGGTCATAAAAGATAAGCTACATTTACAACCCTGGTTCCAAAAAAGTTGGGATACTGTGTAAAATGTAAATAAGAACAGAATACAATGATTTGCAAAATCAAAGATATTTAATTTTCAAACTAATAAACTTTATGTTTTGTTTTGTTTTTTTGCAAATATACATTCTGAATTTGACACCTGCAACACATTCCAATAAAGTTGAGACAGGGTCATGTTTACCACTGTGTTACATCACCTTTTAACAACACTCATTTCGGCATTTGGGAACTGAAGACATTAATTGTTGACGTTCTGAAAGTGAAATTCTTTCCCATTTTTTTCATGATATATGACTTAATTTGCTCAACATTCTGGGGTTTTGTTGTCATTTTTTTGCTTCATAATGCACCACACAGGTCTGGGCTGCAGGGAGGCCAGTCTAGTACCCACGTTGTAACGTGTATGTGAATGTGAATGTGGCTTGTTATTGTCTTTCTTTAATAATAAGCAGGGACATCCCTGAAAAAGACATCGTCTGAATGGCAGCATATGTTGCTCCTAAACCTGTATGCACCTTTCAGCATTAATTGTGCCTTCTCAAATGTTCAAGTTGTCCATGCCATGGGCACTAACATACCCACATACCATAATGATCTGGATGGTCTTTTTCCTCTTTAGACCAGAGGACATGATGTCCATGATTTCCAAAAATCTGAAATGTTGACTTGTCAGACCACAGCACACTTTTACACTTTGCATCTGTCCATCTCAGATGTGCTTAGGCCCAGAGAAGTTGACGCTGTTCCTGCATGCTGTTGATATATGGTTTTTACTTTCCATTTGTAGATGCTGAAACCTTCTCGAGCCCATATAATAATGTCCTTTATACTGTCATGTCGGTATTTAATACAGTACTGCAGAGGGCTTCAAGGACACAGGCACTCAATATTAGTTTTCAGATTTGTCCTCTATATGCAAAGATTTCTCTGGATTCTCTGAATCTTTTCATGATATTATGGATTGTAGATGGTGAAATCCCTACATTGTTTCAGTTATATTTTGAGAAACTGAATTGTTGAGAAATAAAGTCAGATGTAGATATATATTTTAGATGAAAAAGGTCTTTTGAGAATTTGTCTTTGAGAACTTTCATAATGTTTTGTATAATGAGGATAAACTCACTTAAACATGTATTTCTCTTCGTTGCAGGGCTATGTTCACATGTGGATTGACATGTTTCCTGTGGATGTACCTGCTCCCCCTCCTGTCAACATCAAACCCAGACTCCCCATAAGGTACCACTAAAGTTACAATAATTCTGCATTATATTGATTAATCTGTGATTACTGTCTATTGCTAAAGATCTGCACATGATCTTACAGTATTTTTTAGAAAGTGTATATCAAAACATATAACTACAACTACAATAAATACATGTAGTATGAAGAATATCAACATGTAAAATATTACTCACAAGAGTGCATCCTATGTGCTGAGCTTGTCAGGAGTAAAATGTTTATTTTCCTCCCTTTTTTTCTTTGTTTTTCTCTTCTGTTCTTTCCAGTTACGAACTCCGGGTCATTATTTGGAACACTGATGATGTTGTCCTGGATGATATAAACCCCTTTACTGGAGAGCCATCAAGTGACATTTATGCTAAAGGGTCAGCCAGAAAACACATAGAATATATTTATATAACAATCAGACAATTTATTCATTTCATATTTCACAATTTAAGGTTTGAATGGCTTTATATGTTCTTTATCTGTTGATTATTATAGGATGTTTACATGTGTGTTTTTGTGTGTGTGTATGTGTGTCCACCAGCTGGATTAAGGGACTTGAGGGTGAAAAGCAAGAGACAGATGTGCATTTTAATTCGCTGACAGGAGAAGGCAATTTCAACTGGCGCTTCGTCTTTCACTTTGACTACTTGCCCACAGAGAAGGAGATCACATATAAAAAGAAAGAGTCTATCTTTTCTATAGACGAGACAGAGTTTCGGCAGCCTGCTGTGCTGGTGCTCCAGGTCTGGGATTATGACCGCATTGGTTCCAATGACTTCTTGGGTAAGTTGTACGTATAGACATGAAACAGAAATATTTGGAAAGATGTCACTTTCTTTCCTCTCTTTCCTTTGTCAGACATTGATGCAACGCACATTTGCTGATATGGACATCACTGCTAAGCAACTTGATAAATGCAGTCTTTGCTGCCCCCAATGATATGAAAAGGCTTCAGAAGAAACAGTAACTTCTTTGATTAAATCATCTAAAATTATCGTGTTTATGCAATACACCAGCATAAACACACCTTCACCTTCACTACCCACGTGTATCAATGAGTCTGTCTGCCAGGACATTGGGAAGAACGTCATCATGCATCAAGCCAGTGGTCCAAATCACAGAACTGACCATACATCAAATGACTTAATCAAGAAATAAAACGTGGAAGGTTTTAGACTGGTTAAGACAAGCACCAGACCCACCTGATAAAATTGAGCATTCATTTCACCACCTGTAAAGGAGGCTGACGGGAGACCTATTTTCTGTTTAAACCATGTGGGTGCTGGACAATTGCATTGGTCTCAAACTAACAAAGACATTGCTTCATGCTTTCCACCATTTTGCCCAGTTTGGTTGGTCTTCCACCAGAGGTGCCATGATTTAAATTGTTGAACAAATCTAGATGTAAATATGAGGATATGAAATCTTAAATTCTAATACTGTATGTCATCTTATTTGCATCTTTTAATCTCAAACACAAATGTCTAAAGTGTATAGCAAAAACAAAAGAAATGCCTCTGTTTCATTGCCTTCATTTAATTACAGTTAACATCAGCTCTGTGTATCTTTTTTATTCTTTTCATAAGGTTCCATTGAGCTGCGACTGAGTGACATGGTCCGTGCAGCTAAATCTTCTGAGCAGTGTAGCGTGAAGATGGCCAAGGACAGGGCCAGCCCACGGTTCTCCATCTTCCGCAGCAAAAGGATGAAAGGCTGGTGGCCCCTCATCAAACTGAAGAGTCAAGAGGACATTGAGAGGGAGGAGAGAGAGGCTGAACTAGAGAAGAAGAACAAGAAGAAGAAGAAAAAGAAGCAAAGCAAGCGCAGCAAGATGAAGCCAGAAGACCTACAGTTTGTGGACAGCAGTGGGAACACCTTCCTCTTAATGGTATTAAACAAAGATGACTTTATTGTTCTGCTATTATGAGAATAATTATGATCATTGTTGTTGTGAATATTTGTTTAATTGTTTGTAAAAACAAACAAACAAACAAAAAAACAATTAAAATAAGTAATTGCATTTGATAAAGGCTCATTTTTAGTAAGGACAATTCACAATTCTATTTTTAAGGGCAAAGTTGAGGCTGAATTCCACTTGGTTACTGCTGAAGAAGCTGAGAAGAACCCTGTGGGCAAAGCACGCAAGGAACCAGAGCCACTAGATAAACCAAAGTAAGAGATTAAGACAAGTGTCTATTTATATAGTCCAGCAGCTACGGTGATATTAACTTTTCTGTATAGTATCTTATCCCTTTTATACACTGAACCAAAAATGAAACCATGCAAGAACAACTAGCACACTCATTCACTGGGTTATTGTGAAGAGCTTGTTTGGTTGCTGGAAAGTCTTATGAATATTCTGATAAATACAAAATGATTTCTTTGATTTGTCAGCTTTCAAATAGAAGCTGACAAATAAGCTTTTGAATAATAAGCTTTTGGAAGCTTTTGAATAATAGTGTTTAATTTGTGTGAAAATATCTATAATTTTTTTTTTTCTCATTTTGTCTTTGGCAGTCGCCCCAAGACGTCTTTTAACTGGTTCGTGAACCCAATGAAGACCTTTGTATTCTTTATCTGGAAGAAATACAAGAAATACATCATTGCTTTGATTATTCTGGCAATTCTGGCACTGTTCCTTTTCCTTATCTTGTACACCCTACCAACACACATCAGTCAGCTTATTGTAAATGGCTAAAGTGACAGGAAACAATAATTGTACAACTTATTTGTACTAGAGGTGGCAACGGTAAGACCCGACCTGCCAATATTATGCTGCTCAATACAATGATTTTTAAACTGTTCCTTATAGACTGAATGAATGTATTTATTCCCTAATTTGGATTACTGCTTGTTGCTTTTAAAAGTACACATTTAAAAGTTGTAATAATTCGAAATGCCTTTTTCTCTGGTTAGAAATAGTTTGATATTTATAGTGAAAGTAGAGCTTGCTAAAGCTCTCCCGCCATGGCATTTAGTTTGCTAAATTGTAAACAGCTTGCACGGTATGAAATATTCAGATGAAGTTGCAAGGTACACATTGTTAGTGATGAGACTGTGTCCGGTGTGGACACTGAGACAAATTAAAGATACGCAATAACACATTTCTCTGCGGTAAATGGACGACAGTCTTTGACCTCAACCTGCAACATGCTGTTCATTCTGTTCTTTAAAGTATTTTGGGTGTGTCAGACTTCTCTTACACCAAGTGTAATATCAAAAAAAAAAAAAATAATAAATCACAGCACATCACACACTGCTGTGTTACTGTCGCTGCTGTGGTATAAATGGTTCTCCATCCAAATGATATAAAGTCCAATAGCATGAATCTATGTGATATACAAAAATGAGCACATCAGTTCTCTAAATTACAATGACTAGATATAATAGAAACTTTACTTTGTTGTTCTTTTATATGTGAATGTTCACTGTGGCAATTATGTTTTAATAAGTAGACAATCGTATAGGTTTTTAAAGGTGCTCCTTTAATATGAAGCGAAAGCACTATAATGTTTTTTTTTTTTTTTCATCTTGTGAAGTTTTCTGTTTTTAATGGATGAAATGAACAGGTAACTTAGGTTTATTTCCTTTGGTTTCTATATTAACTTTGACACATTTCTGCAGTGTAGAAATCCTCAACAAATATTTTTGTTCCCGGTTACCCAATGAACTGATTTTTCACATAATAAACTGTTCTTTACCTAATAAACTGGTTGCAATCATTGAGAAAAAAAAGGGGGGGGGGATTTTTTGCGCTCAGTCGGGCCGCTACGGCGCATGCGCAATGCCGCTCTACTCAGCGGCGGGAGGAAGCGGCTCGTGTGTGAACTTCATTGTCCTCTTTAAGCGCAGCGCTCCTCGCTCACAGCCACTTCACCTCTGGAGAGAGGAAAAGCACGATCTGCATTGCACTTCTCCACTATAACCCTGTTTTATAGACTATGTTTTGCAGCAGCCTGACACAGATACAGTCAGCTACTTTTCGTTCTTTTTTTTAATGGGTACACCTTAAAATTATTTCTTCCTAACAACAACAACAAACAAAAAACCCGATTATTTATTTTTCACAAGCAAGCAAGCAAACAAACAAACAAACAGAATGCCCGAGTTGATATCTGTGGACGAGTTCATCGCGGAGACTTTGGAGGACTACAGTTCTCCAACAACCTCTTCCTTCATCACCAAAATGACAAGTTGCCGGAATTCAGTTAACAGTATTGAAGAGGTAGGCTATGTGTCACTTCTTCTTACTCCCTGAGAAAGAGACAGAAACAGACATCTTTATTAGAGCCGCTTTACAGCTGTGTGCAGATTGCGGTTATCTCGTCTTGCGGAACACATCTGGACTGGTTCGGTCCTGCTTTGAAAGCCTACAGTAATAAATAGCAGTGGATGTTGTTTTGGGATGGATGTGTTACTTGGCTGGTGCTTTGTCTTGGTTTTTAACCCTGAACTAATACTGAAAGCGCAGTAAAGTGAAACGCGCTCCCTTTAATTCTGACGCGTTTTCTGTTCCGCTTTAAGCAGCTCGAAGCTCTTTGTCCACTTTGTCTACTGGATTGTGTGTACTATATTGTCTGGACATGCCTGGCGTATTTATTTATTATTATTTTTTTGTGTGTGTGATTTCCTTGAACAGTCATGACCAGATACGTCTCTACTAATTTTATGAAAAGAGAATGTAGATGTATTAAGCGGAATGATGAATGATGAGCTGTGAATTTGGTCCTGTTAGATGTTAACGGAGAAATGTCTGAACCGAGAGGCTCATGTTATTCAACCTACATTTTCTCTCACCCTTACAAATACAATTTTTTTTCATCTTTTTTTTTTTTTTTTTTTTTTTTTTTTTTAGCATTAAATGAAATGTATCTGCCCTAGCAACCTCGTTTCGAATATTTTAATGATTTCAAGATTTATGGACCTTCAGCATAAACACAAGCATGCCCACCCCCCCCCAGTTTTATTCACTTTTATCACTACACAATAGTGACTGTTTCTGTTCTATATTTAGACTATTTTTATGTTTACCCTTAAAGGACACACATTTGGCACATATCCTCTATGTATTTATTACTCATCTCATATCGTGTAGGTAATCTACTAGTATGTATTTATGTGTATGTTTATTCTGTATTTGCGTCCTGTACCTATATCCAGTATACAAATGTGGGATTATCTATTAAACATGCACATTTGCCCATTTAAAAAAAAAACAACAATAAAGTGTCCAGGATAAAGTGGTCTAGGTAATCTTCAAGCCCTCCTCCTAAGGACGTTGTGCCATTTTTGCACCAGATTGCAAAATGCATTCAGTGTCATGCCCAGAACAATAATGGTGGTGACTTCCTCTAATTCTAGTAGACATGTTATATTATCAGGTAACCATGGTGATGACCTAGGCTGTGAAAAGCAGCATGAACTGAACAGTGTAGAACATTACATGCTTGACCATTTGAGCATCATCTGAGACGACCGCTCCTGCTGCCACTAGTGAACTCGGCACATTTAGAGCCTGAGGGGTTAAATGGTACAGAGAGCATGCTTGGTTAGAAAATCTATAATTCTGTATTGATTGCAAAACAGCAGGCCTTGTGCAAGTCTTAGCACTAGTCATTATTAGAGATACCTCTAATCTCACATCAGCTCAAATGGGGAAAATTCATTAGAGCAGCCTTTAAATGTCCATCTTAAATGAATTAGCACTCATTCAGCTAATGCAAGATAAATTTATGTAGTGACCCTCTATGGGTTTGTTCTGGTCTTTGTCTAGTACAGAGCTACTGTGCATTTATGGCTCTACAGTAGATCACCAACCCCATTACTGTAAGAGACGCAGGTACACTTTCAGGTCACAAATAATTTTAAACATTTGTTGAGTTTTAACCTGAAAAGTCTGATAAACAGAGTCTGTGCTACGTGTGTTCTGTGTCTTTTTTATGTATTTATTTTTGTGTGACACCACTTACTGTTATCCCAGGCACACAACATAGGCTATTATAATTATCCACTTCCCCTTGCAAATGGAAGTCCCCCAGGCTGTACTGGTGAGTCGCTGTCTTCTTCCTCTACAGTGGACAGGCTCACTGTAGCACAAGGAAATCTTGAACACTTCTGTCCACTTAAATGTTGATTTGTCTTCTGTCTGTTGCAAACTCCTTGCTAGACAAAAAGCATCAATTCATCTATCCATCCATTATCTATTCCACAAACAACAACCATTCACACACACATTTACACCTATGGGCAATTTAGAGTAACCAGTTAACATAATGTGGATGTCTTTGGACTGTGTGTGGAAGCCAGCATGCCTGGAGGAAATTCACTCAGTCATAGAGAGAACATTCCAATTCTGCACAGAAAGGCCCCAGTTGGCTGGTACGTTTGAACCTAGAAGCTTTTTGCTTTTGCGATGTGATAGTCCTGGCCACTACACCACCATGTCATCAAAACAGAATCTATTCATGATTCAATAAACCATTCATTCTCTGGGTCAGTTGGTTCCAGTGTCATAAAATATGCTGAAAAATACGCTGCACAGATGGTAGTGGAAATGTGTGATACCGATAATCACACAGTTACCTCTGCAACTCTTCACTCATAGGTTCTGTTTATTTAATAACAAAGCACAAACTTACACTGATTCATTTGTGTAAGTCTTTTGTAAAATTCTTCATCTTATTATTATTATTTTTTGGAACATACACATAATTGGGGCAGATGGTGGCCTAACGCTTAGGGAAGCGCCCTTATAATCAAAAGATTGCAGGTTCGAATTCCACGATCAGCAAGGTACCACTGAGGCACCCTGAGCAAGGTGCTGCCCCCAAGCACTGCTCCCCGGGCGCTGAAAATAGCTGCCCCCTGCTGTGTGTCACATCACATATGGGTTAAATACAGAGAAATAATTTCCATCTGGGGATTAATAAAGTACTTTAAAATCTAATTCATTTAGGCTCAGTCACTCAGGACTTGAAGATGGTGCAATTTAGTATAAGAATTTAGTATAAAACACATCTTAATCTGTTTCACTAATGATTGTGCTTTTAGTGGTTATTGCTATCAAGGCTTTAGTTGTGAATTCTGTTCATGCAAATATGATAGCATAAAAATGCATGAATAGCTGAATGCATATAAATGTCACACTGAAGGCTAGACTCCCTGGTTGGCTTGAGGAACAAAAGATATAAAACTGGACTGAGCCTGGTATCCTCTTTGTCCACTGTGCTGGGTAAGATAAGGACAGTCAAAGTCTGGAATACTTCAGTGTAAAATTTCATACATGTAAAAAAAAAAATTCTGTAAAATTTCTTACAGGTACCCTGCCAGGTGAAAACAACGTTGGGATCAGTGTAAACCTTATTTATGTAACATTTAAAGCATCTTCGCTTATTTATTTGATTTGCTTTTTTTTGATAATTCAATATTATATGCTCATTATATTTTAATATACATGAACCTAATAAAACTGGTCTAGGAATATCTTTGCCCTTATAACAAAGTGACCTATCAGTATGCAAATTAGAACTATCCCACCTCTACACCTTCCCTTTTCTACCATTACCGTGTTCCTGTGTTATTACCTACAGTAAACAGTCAACAGGCCAGAAGGAAGCAATTTCCCTCTGGGGATTAATAAAATAATTAAAATAAAAATAAAATAAAAAATAGTTTCCAGTTATCACCTTATCCTCTAATGATCTCCATATAAGCCATGATCATTTCATGCCACAAAACAAGAGTTGTTAATTAAAGTGTTTTGTTGTTTTAAACCCCTCTGCTGTATTTCTGCTTTGACGTATATAGTGCCAGTTAATTTTGTGTCACAGCACTCACAGTTCCTCAACTGTGTGGAACTTTATTTTTACTAATAACTCTCATGTTTAACTAAAAACCTAATCAATTACCTAAATGTTTAAGCCCATTTCTTTTGATACTAAGAATTATTCCTTGCTATTTATTCACACTGACTATTTAAGGCTCAGAAGGATACAAAGATCCTCAGATTTCATCATTAATTTACCACAGAAACCAGGGTTTTTTTCAGGATGTAACAAGGAGCGCTACAGATCATCGTACCTACCCACAGCAATAACTTTATATAATAACTCCTCTGTGTAATCTATCCTCTGAGAGACTGGAAACAGTCCACACTGAACAATTCAATATTCAACTACACACACTGAAAAAAATGTTTTGTTGAATTTACTTAATTTTT
>JAOVYU010000001.1:21769875-21786879 GCA_025674565.1 Synodontis membranacea | reverse complement strand
TGTGTGTGTGTGTGTGTGTGTGTGTGTGTGTGTTTGTGTGTGTGTGTATAGACATTTTTGCAATGGCAATCTGCACCATTGTAGGGATATAGCACATTTTGTTTTTTCTTGTGGTTGGCAATGTAAAGAAATCACAAGAAATCACAAGATTTATTTATTACAGTGTTCAATGCAGAAGGGCAAAAAAAATTCACACAATTACAGCAGTTAAATAAGAATGCATTTCATTCTCAAGCTTATTATTATATAAAATAGAAGTCCAAAGACATGATCTGCTGTTGTCCCAATTTTATTTTCAAGGTAAAATGACCAACATCATTTTATAAAAACCTGTACACACAACTCATACAGGATTACGGCTGCTGTCGCACTGATCATACTTTATATGGGGATGCTGCTTGGAAAATTAAATACATCTTTATATCTTCTGAGTATGAAGAGGTTGCAAAAAGAACATAAAAGAAATTGCAAAATTTATCTTTTTGTCATGTATCATTTTATTTTAAGAACACTTACTCAGTCCACATCACAGTTTGTCTGTCTTTTTTGCTGTAATATGCCCAAGAAGGACTTGATAAATACCTAAGGGAATGTTTGACGTTTGGTAAAGTGTTGTAGAAATGTAATAGTAGAAATTCATTTGGCTGAATCAGAGGTACTATCCTCATTAGTTTCTCAAATCTGTTCCCCTTCCATTTCTTCTCTTCTGTTCTAGCACCAAACATCCCTCCGCCTCTGCCTCCTGCAGCAGTTAAAAATCATACATGTGGCAACATTCTAAATACTTGCTGAAACTGAAACGTGGACTAGATTATGCTACCACTGTAGCACAGCCACTCCATCCCCACTGCCCCACATGAGTAGTAATAGCTCCCCCTAGTGGGCAAACTTCAGTTTGCTTGTATATTAAATATAGCCCAGAGAAAGATGTAGTGAAAGACAACAATACAAACAACAGACTCCCTCATTTAGCATCATTATCATATGAACAGTTAAAGACTGTAACAACAATGCAACCGCAAAACCGACTAAACGAAATAATCAAAAGCCAGATTAGACAGTAAAATAAAAGTTTATTCCTACCTACACTACCACTCAAATGTTTTTGCACACCACAGGCTTTTACTACTTTTCCTTTTATTTCATACACTACAGATTTATGCAACAGGAACATGACCCCAAACACCCCTCCAGATTGAACAAGCTGAAACTCATGAAGTTTGGGATGAACTGGACAGAAAGTTCAGTTCAAACAATGTGGACAATGCTCCAGTAATACTGGCAGAATTTAATGTCCCTTGTAGAAAGAATGAAACAATTTTTTGTTATAATTTGTTAGAACTGCTAGAGTAGGCTGCTTTGCTGAATCAAAGATATGACCAAATTTCTTGATAATGAAAATTACTCAAATGGTAAATGTGAAATTTATTATTTGTTAGCAAACAATACTGAGTATCTATATATTTTTGTGGTAGAAATTAAGTAACATTAAAATTTAGAACATCTTTGTGCAAAAACCTATGACTCATAGTGTATTTGAAGTTCATTATGTGTCTTGCCCTAATGTAAGCTGCTTGTGCAGAAGCTTCACTGCGTACACTAGTTCCCTTTCTAATAAATTTTTTTTTTTAAATGTTCCATTGTTTTCTTTTGCTTATTTTTAGGCTACTTATTTGCTTGCTAACACACAATATAAGCTAAATCTGTCAAAGAGTGTAGGCAACAAAAAGAATGCATTTCATTCTCAAGCTTATTATTCTATAAAATAAATGTCCAAAGACATGATCTGCTGTTGTCCCAATTTTATTTTCAAGATAAAATGAACAAAATCATTAAAAAAAACCAAAATCATTTATTTTCACAGGATTACGGCTGCTGTCGTACTGATCATACTTGATTTGGGGATGCTGCTTGGAAAATTAAACACATCTTTATATCTTCTCTGTATGAAGAGGTTGCAAAAAAGGACATAATTTATCTTTCTGTCATATATCATTTACTTTAAAAAGACTTACTCAGTCCACTTCACAGTTTGTCCTTTTGGTGTAATATGCCCAAGAAGGACTTGATAAATACCTAAGGGAATGTTTGTCGTTTGTTATAGTGTTGTAGAAATGTAACAGTTGAAATTTATTTGGCTGAATCAGAGGTACTATCCTCATTGGTTTCTCAAATTAGATTAGATTAGATTCAACTTTATTGTCATTACACATGTATAAATACAGGGTAACGAAATACAGGGTAACGAAATACAGGGTAACGAAATATACAGTAACGAAATACAGGGTAACGAAATACAGGGTAACGAAATGTGGAAATCTAGTCCCCTTCCATTTCTTATCTTCTGTTCTAGCACCAAACATCCCTCCGCCTCCCCCTCCTGTGAGTCCACCAGATGCCCGGAGCGAGGTGAGTTTCAGCACAAAGAGAATCCCTCCTCCTCCCCTCGTGATCCGACATAAGCGGACCTATTCCGAGCCATCATCTCAGGTGCCTCACAGCCCCCATGGAGACTGCAGCCCTGCAAAAACTGGTATGGACACCTTCTCCTTCTCTTCTACACACACAAGTCTCATATAGATGTAACTACTTATTTTAATTTATTGGATTTTGGAATCTTTTGGGTAGATTATGGAGTACCGGCAAGTCCTCGAGGCTTTAATGTCCAAGATTTATCTTTTCAGAGATGCGGGTAAGTTATAGATGCAGTAAACAGCCACCCCCTGATTTATTATATATAAAACTATTTTGTATATGGATTATTAATTATGTTCTTATTCACAAAAATATCTAACAAAAGATACACTATTTTAGCAATAACATGCTTTGTGAATTGCTCTAAGACCTAAAACTGATGAAACTAGTTTTCAAAGCATCATTTAGCCTTAATATTTTTGTGAATATCAGCCTCACCCAACACAAAGCTTTTATTACGTACAGCGGGTAAAATAAGTATTGAACACGTCACTGTTTTTCTCAGTAAATATATTTCTAAAGGTGCTACTGACATGAAATTTTTACCAGGTGTCGGTAAAACAACCCATGCAACCCACGCATGCAAAGAAATCAAACCTTAGATGTCCATAAATTAAGTCATGTGTAATAAAATGGAATGATACAGGGAAAAAGTATTGAACACACTTACTTAAATTTATTTAATACTTTGTACAAAAGCCTTTGTTGGTAATAACAGCTTCAAGACGCCTGCTGTATGGAGAAACTAGGGTGTGAAAAACAACAGGTGTGATTTTGGCCCATTCTTCCACACAAACAGTCTTGAAGATTCCGTGGGCCATTTGACCTCCAAACATGGTGTGTATTATGGCATCCAAAGAGTTCAATTTTGGTCTCATCTGACCAGCCTGTATTCTCCCAGTATTTCACAGGCTTGTCTAAATGTTGTGCAGCAAACTTTAAACGAGCTTCAACATGTTTTTTCTACAAGCAATGCATGGTGAGCGTGCATACAGGCCATGGCTGTTGAGTGCATTACTTATTGTTTTCTTTGAAACAATTGTACCTGCTAATTCCAGGTCTTTCTGAAGCTCTCCACAAGTGGTCCTTGGCTCTTGGACAACTCTTCTGATAATTCTTTCGAGTCCTCTGTCAGAAATCTTGCGAGGAGCACCTGACCGTGGCCGGTGTATGGTGAAATGACGTTGTTTCACTTCCGGATTATCGCCCCAACAGTGCTCACTGGAACATTCAGAAGTTTAGAAATCCCTTCTGTAACCTATGCCATCAGTATGTTTCGCAACAATAAGGTTGCGAAGGTCTTGAGAGAGCTCTTTGCTTTTACCCATCATGTTTCATCAGTTGGGACTGAACCAGCTGATATTAATTTGCACTGAAAAGGGGCAGGATTGCTTTCTGATTACTGATAGATTTCATCTGGTGTCTTTTCTTTTGGTGCCTTTTTTGCACCTCCATTACTTTGTGTTCAATACATTTTCCCTGTGTTATTCCATTTTATTACACATAATTTATTGGACATCTAAGGTTTGATTTCTTTGCATGTGTGGGTTGCATGGGTTGTTTCCGACATCTGGTGAAAATTTCACATCAGTAGGACCTTTAGAAATATATTTACTGAGAAAAATGGTGACATGTTCAATACTTATTTTACCTGCCGTATAGTTAACTCCAATGAAATCATATCCTCTCTACCTCTTCTTATATAATGTACTGTTTTGGTAATAAAGTAACTAAGAATTTAAATAATGAGAATATTGTTGTTGAAATTAATATTATTTCAGCTCAGGGTCTCCAAAGTACGCTGCACCAGTGACAGGCCTCAACATACTGTCTGAGCTGCCAGAGCAAAGTAAGCTGTTATTCACCTTGCCACCTCTGTGTTGCTTTATTAGGGATGGGAATCGAGAACCAGTTCCGATCTGGAACCGGTTCTTTTTGTTGCGAAGAACCGGAATCGTACACCTCCCATTCCTCTAACGATTCTTCCGAACTTTTCATGTCACGTAAAAAATTACGTTACACGCTGCGACTTGGAATCCATACGATGGAGCGCAGGAAGCTTTTTACAAAGAAGGATGACTGTTTTGCAGTGTGCAACCAATGAAAAACTGCTGTCACCTCTAATATGCTTAAGCACTTAAGCTGTCAAGTCAGGCATTACATTTAAAGACTGCCATGTGTTCGCCATTCCGCCGAGTGCAAGCACCGTGGTCTCCACAGTCGCGCGTAACTTTAACTACGGTGCCTTAACCCAGTGTTTCCCAACCTGTGTGCCACAGCACGTGAGAAATCTTCAGGTGTGCCATGGAAGATTACCCCCGGTCCAAGAATTATCGTGCCTCAAACCACAGTAGAGCAAAAAGCTTTTCGGTTGGTTCTGGTAGTGAAATGCTTTCATTAGTTGTGCAGGTCAGTACATTGTAAAGCAGATACCTTATCTGACATTTGGTTGAAATATTTCAGTTGCAATTATATAAATATTTCCTAATGGTGCCTTATTTGTAACTGTTACATAATCCCATGTTATATCATTTTCTTAAAAAAGGATATAGCATATAGTATTAGCAAGTTTAACATGTACAAGTGTTAAGAAGATGGCCTGGTTTTGTGGTAATGAGCCTGTATGCTGGCTACTACATGAATGAATGAAGGAATGAAGGAATGAACAATAAATTAAAATAAAAATATTGATTGTAATTCATTGTTCATTTATGTATTTATTGTTCATATCACACTACAGCTAATAAAACAGCTGCTGAAAGCTACTGTAGGACTACTGTTTTTTTAATAAATGTGTAGCTAACCAGGTCTAATTATCTCTCCACAAAATTATAATCAGTGATAAATTAATATTTGATTATTTTACAGTGATTAGGAATTGATAAGGGAATCGATAAAGAACCGGACCGATAAGAAGAATCGATAATGGCACCGACATCAATAATTTCTTAACGATTCCCATCCCTATGCTTTATTGTTGATTGAGGTATTATATTGTATTCATTGTGACTAAGTGAAAAATGAGTCTGTGATGACAAAATGGATTATTTATTTGCAGTTTTTCTCAGTCGCTTTGGTGCATTTCTTGAATCATCATTTGCACATCAGTTAGTTCATTTCTCAAAATAGTCTGTGCAAACTGCACCACAAAGTGGATTACCTGCAAAAGCATGTTTCTTTGTCAAAGGTTTAGGCCTCAAAAGCAAGTATTTATGTCAGTGAAAGTGTCAGTACCATCAGAATGTCAAGTCATTATGCTATTGTATATGAACAAGGTAGTCAGATGACTTTGTCATGTTGTCAATTATAACAGTTTACTTTGTAGTTTTCTATTTTCTAATGCAAAGCAAGACAAGGATCTTGCTAACACTGGCTAGCACTGGCAGATATTGTTACAATAATAATTAAAAAAAAAATAAACAAAGGCTTTTACAGCATTGTGCAAATGAAGATATTTTGGTAAAACACAGGAAACACCCCCTGGGCAGAACTGTGCACCACTGTAAAAGCCAGTACTGTACAGGTACATGTCTTCCGTCTATGCAGCCAGACGTTAGTGTCTGTCATTCCATATATCCTCATCCACATCACATCTAATGTCCTCACTTGCAATACAGCATGGAAAATACCTCCTTGAATGTCCAATCCATCCTCTGCAGGACTGATCTGTGATGTTGTCTTGGTGTATCCATGGCAGCAACCAGGGTCATCTGTGTATGGGGCTGGCAATCGTAAACCTTCCACCACCAAGCAAAAAGAAACTCTTGGATCGGGTTGAGTAATGGAAAATAGGGTGGGAGGAATTCCACTAGCAATTCCACTGTCTGATCTGATCTGCATGGTGAAAACGTACATTATCCCAAAGAACAACATATTTATTGAGGTCATTTCTAATCAGACCCCTTTCGTTCCCAGGGATGATATCCCTGTATAGGGTGTCTAAAAATTATATTTTTATATGATGTCAACAGATGTTGGGTGTTGTATGGAACAACAAGGGGAATATGGTTAATGACATCAGAGATGGCTCCACACATCACATGTTTCCTCATGGGTTCATCTGAGACCAACTCATAAATTTAAGAAAAAAATGCAACAGAAATGTATAAAAATGCTTTACAAATTTTGACCACTAGTTCAACACTTTTGCATGCAATGACTGAAGCGCTGAGATAGAAACTATTTGTTTTGTATGGCGAGACTATTCAGCACGGAACCAGTATAGTGTGTTTTGACTAACATGACATTACCAAGTGAAAATGCAAAAAAACAGACAATTGTACATAATCGGTTGCTTGATGTACAAAAGCATTTGCTGTTTGTGAAAAATTGCTGTTACGATGTGCACAAATGATGAGATGATTTTTAGTTTGAACAGGCAGTTTTGAGAAATGCAATTCTGATCTGAGAAAGGCACCAAAGCGACTGAGAAAAACTATAAACACCACTTTCAGTAGTGTTAGTATATTATAGAAGTTTGTCTTACAAAACTTAACATATAAACATATCTAAGCCTTCACATGCACTTAGAAACTGTGAGGATGCCGTTGGACTGCTGTTGACACAAGTGGTTCTACTGCAGTGACTTAGGACTACACTTACTGTCCTACACTTACTCTCAAAGCGAAATGACGTTAAATTGTATGGGTGTTTATAATATATATATTAAACTGCTCATTCAAGCTGATACAGGTTAGATCTTATGGGTCACAGTAGCCCATATTCACAGTCATATAAATATATATAATTAAATCTGAGTGAATTTGTCAGTGCAACTTGTAACAATGTATAGTGTATTTTGCCCAAGTATTAAAACAACTTCCCTTTTTTTGTTCCTAATATAATTTATATGGCAGTGGAATAGCCAATTAGGATCAGACTGGTGACTAATAAACATTGTGGCTATACAAGGAACAACATAAATCACTATTAAGTTTTGGTGTTCAAGTTTAGGTAGGACTCTTTTAAGTTAAGTTTAAAAGCAGTTATAAATTTTGTCAAAATGATTATTGTAAATGGGCAGATGGTGGCCTAATGGAAGCGGCCCTATAACCGAAAGATTGCAGGTTCGAATCCCACAGCCAGCAGTTACCCAGAGCAAGGTGCCACCCCCAAGCACTGCTCCCCGGCCGCTACAAAAAAAATAGCTGCCCCCTGCTGTGTGTCACTTCACATATGGGTCAAATGCAGAGAACACATTTCGTTGTTGTACACTGTGTGCTGTGGTGTGTCAATAATGACAAATTTAAGTTTAAAAAAATGGTATCTTTGAAGTAATCTTTAGAGTTCATGACATTAAGATTGACTTTTTGTGAATTTGTTACCTTTCTCAGGAACTCGTCCCACACATTCCTTTCTGCTTAGTGCAAATTACCACACTACTACATAATTACAAGGAAGGAAGTCATATATTTCTGTCCATTTTCTGCAGAGCTTCAGGCAGCTGACTTCCTGTATTCAACTGTGCAAAGCAACAGAAACTCGGGGCGACAGGCCCTAGCTCTCTCCCCCACCTCCCCTCACTCTCTCAGTCTGGACTCTAACAGCAGCTCGTCATCTTCCTGCCTTAGTGCCCCACACCCACTGCCCCGACGAGCCTTGGTGAGTTCAACCTGTGTCTGCAGTTCACATCCTTCAGAGCATAGCTTAGTGCAGAATTTCTTTAACTACATGCCGAAGTACTGTTGTCTAGATGTGAAAAAAAAGGAAGTTGTGTTACAGTCTACATAATGTGCCAGGGATGTGCTCTGTCGTTTACCCAGATGACTTCGAAACTGAGACGGGCGAAAGCCATGTATGACTGTGTGGCAGATCATGATGATGAGCTCACCTTCAATGAGGGAGAGGTACTGGTAGTTCTAGCAGAAGAAGACACTGATTGGTGGGTAAGTAGTAAAGTACTATTTGTCAGTAAATACATATGTTCAAACTTCCCAGTCTTCTTAAGAACATATACATTAAAATGTAATAAACATAAATAAAATGAAAATAGATAAACCACATAAAAAACAACATTCTTGCCAACCCCAAAGATGAACAATGTGTAGAGGCACCCTCTGAGTAACGCAGCACATTTTCCATATACAGTAAACCCTCATTTATCGTGATTAATCTGTTCCAGACTCTACCGTGATAAGGGAATTTCCGTGAAGTAGCATTTCTGCATAGTTAGAGCATAAAAAATCTGTTTACGGCCTTCTAAATACGGTTTTTAACATTATTAGAGCCCTCTATACATGAAATAACACCCAATTTTTTGGAAAAAAGTTAATAAAAAATACAAATAATTGACTCAAGACAACCGAGCGCAACCTGCATTTTCACTGTCTCGATCAACTTTTTACTGAATATACTGTATTTGAAAAAAAAAACGCGATAGAGTGAAGCCGCAAAAATCGAACCGCAAAGTGGCGAGGGTCGACTGTAATCCCTTTACAAACCATTTGTCTGACATCCCTTGTAGAAACTGTGAAATGTGACCAATATTTTTCACTGTTGATCTGGTTTTCAAACTGTCTGAATGTGTCTGAGTGCTGACCAGCACAGGAGAGCAAACAGCATTTTTAATCACTTTCTAATTATAATGACCATTTGTTAATTACTTTGTTGTTTCCTTTTTTCACTTTTGAAAAAAGATTTTCAGTGGCATCCCAATAAATATAGCTAACTGATAAGAGTTGAACACATCAATAGATTTCACATAGATTTGGGTTAATGAACCCAAAACAACCTCTATTTACCTTGACAGAATGCGAAGTTGGCCTGTTGGTGCAGCTTTCAAGTAGGAAAATTGAACTGAGACAAGAGCATCGGCTAAAAGATTATTATTGTGAAAAGAGGGCAGGCTTCCAGGTGGTCAGTAAAGACATGAAAGTTCAGTGCTTAACTTGCAGTCCAGTTTCACATGCCAACGGTCCCATAGTTTAAAAACCTCTGCTAAACAAGAAAAAGAGCCACCTACTAGCTTTCACAGTAAAAGGTCATTTGTCTGACTTTGCAGACATCTATCTAATCACATTGTTAAAAAAAGATTTCAATTTCAATATTCATTGAAATGGTGTGTAAATGAGTTTTAACAGCCTACTAAGGAAGGTAAATGTTTTTTGCAGTAATAATTTAGGGTGGACATTGAATATGGTATTTACCAACCAATCTGAGTGGCTAACAGTTTACCAGGGGAAAAAGTTGTTGTCAGGTAATACACAGGGATCCAGGTGCAGTTCAGTTCTGTAATATAAATCCAGGTAACAGTACAAAGTCGGCAGGCAATCTCATATAAGCAGAAAACAGGCACAGGTCAAGCGATTATGCAAACAACAGTAAGTGGGCAAAGGCGATACTCAGAAATCGATATAAACAGGCAAGGTCAAAAAACTTGTTTGGCAATAGTAAACACAGAAGAGCTAAACTAATGCTTTGCAACCAGACAAAGAGAGTGAGAGTCTTTTTAAACAAACTGTGAGATGAGAGTGTAAATTGGATGCAGGTGTGTCCAATTACAATTCTGGGGAAGCAGAAGGCAGGTGTGAGACAGCCATGTTGGCTGTAGGCTGTGACTCATGGGTAGTGTAGTTCTCTGAAACGTCCATGGGTTCTTGCTGCGCTTCAGTTTCCGTGTCTATGTCCATGCATAGAAAGAGTGTTGTTTGGTTGTGGGGATGTGTCTGATGTGTTGTGAGGGGGCAGGTAGGTGACAGTTGTCTGTTTCACAGAATGTTTACACAGCTGATTTTACACAGCAGATTTTCTGGGTCACCCATTTAATTTATTACAATTTCCTGTGTGCACTTTATACCTTCAAGTGCTGAAAATTGCAAAAAGTAAAGCAAAAAGCAAGAGACAATTACAAACTAAGATTATATATTAATGAATCATAAACAAAAAATAAAATACCATTTTATTTAATAGTAGAAGTAGTAGAAGTGTAATACAGGGCTTCCCAAACTTTTTGGCCAAATACAACAGGAGCTGATTTAATGCCATCAAAGCTGTGAGTCTCATAGCATTGTGAATATCATAGTTCTGATAGAACCATGCTGTATGCACCAATGCCTTCTTAGTTCACTAAGAAACTGATGGTCCAGATCACTGTCTATCTTTCTCTGCCAGTATTTTATTCTGTCTGTGTACTGAGTCAGGTGTCCAAGAGTCTCCACTGGGCTTAAATAACACCCTGCAGAGGACGGATTTCTGAAAACAATAAACCCTGCAAGACTAATCTAAGGAATAAATTTCAGGATATAGGTAGCTCTCTGGACTGAACAAAGTGGGGAGATAGAGTGTAAAGTTATCTGGCAAAGAATCTCTTGAAACAATGTTTTTTAATGCTTTGCACAGCCTGCTGTAATTTGTCCAGGGGTATTTTTCAGGGGAGTATTTTCTTAAGCCGCAGTTGTGTTACTTTTCCTTTATAAATATTGAACTATGCAAACTTTATCTGATGGTGTTACTGATGCCTCTAATCATCAACAAACTTTCCTTCCAGTATGGATACATTGAGGGACAGCCAAACAAGACTGGCCTGTTTCCTGTGTCTTTTGTCTCCATATTATCTAAATGACACTGATGAAAGGAGAGCAAGACAAAGCAAGGTACTGGAAATCTCCTGCACAAGCAGTGATTAACAGCCTACATGATTATAAATAATCATGACTGATCAGTATTAAAAGGCAATGCACAGGCACCCTTCTCTTGGTCATAAATACTATACAGCACAGAGTAATTTATAACACTCTATGGTTGTACAGGACAGGCTTGTGATATATTATTTTTTTTATTCAAAGACCAGAAAGTGAGCATTTCCACCATTCCATGTTAAAAGAGAATGGGGAGGGCATAATATTATCAGTTGTGCAACTGGGAACTGCCTGCTAGCGTAAAACTCAGCAAGATGATGAATTTTTATGTGATTTTGCAATAATGCTCAGTAAATAGTAAAACAAACGTAATAGAACATTATTGAGCAATTTACTGCCATAGGAGAGAGAGAAAACAGCATAACTGAACACATCGATTCTATTGCCATTATTTGTAGTGTTCCATTTGAAGTCTAGCTCAATCTTCTTCAGATCAGTTTTGTCCATCGCTAATAAATGTAATTAACCAATAATTATTTGCTCTTGGCTTTCAACAGACTTATTAGGTGTGACTTCTGCTTGATTTGAATGAAAACCTACACCCAACTTCAGCCCCCTCTGGATAAGACTGGACAACAGTGGACAACCACTCAAAACCACACAAAAATATACTTTGAAGTGATTTGTTATAATCTGTTAAAAAAAATAATGTACCCTTTTCTGAAAAGGTTTGATTTTTGTACACACTTAGAGATAAGAAGCTATTTAGTGACCTAGCTTAGTGGCCACACGTCAAAACATGGACATATACTTTGTGTGTTTAAATGTTGTGCATGTTGAATTCATAGAAAGTAGGGCAAATTGCTGGGCCAATCATTTTAAAAGTAATGTCTGAACTGTATTATTTTATAAATAACAAGAAACCAAGATAAGTGATTTACTTCTTTATTTTTCTACTTGCACACTGGAGTATAAAGTAGGGCCTGTGACTAATGTTTGTGATGTCAATACACAGAATTATCAAGTGAAAATAAACTATTTAAGTTAAACAAATGTCAAATGTCAAAGCAATCTCTATTTTCTGCTATTTAATAAACCTTTTAATGTTTGTAATTTTTAATATTTGATTTTGGAATATTATAATATAAAATATAATAATATAATGCTTTGAAAACAAAGATCCATGTACACCGAATTATTTTCAGGCATGTACAAATATTCTTCCATCTCAGTGGAATGATCTTTTAAGTGAATTTGTGCTTAAGGCAAGACTGTGAATCAAGACTCTTAATGGACCACAGTAATAACACTTATTTGACACAGGGCAACAAAGTCTCTAACAAAAAAAACATAATACATTCATAAATATAAAATCACAAATTAAACCACAGTCATGTAACAAAGGACACTTGGCAAGAAGAAAATGAAATTAAATGAAAAGTTCAAGGTTCAGCATTTTCACCAGTCTGAAAGATTAATTGATCCACATTACATTAATAAAACTTTCAACAACTTGGAGCATCCTTGTTTCTTTTCTGTCTGTCATTCTAATGATTAAAATCTCACGTATTACAAAAAAAAAAAAAAAAAAATCACGTTATTCTTAAGGTGTTCATATACATGTTACTAAAACAAAGAAACTAAAATAGTGAGAATGCTGTGACTAAATTGAAATGTCTGTTTGATCACTGTTGCTGTGGAAAGGTGACAGATACCCAATGCTGAGAACAGCTGAGGTTTTAAAACCTCATTTACACTTTACACCAATGTCCTGCATAAATATTTATCCCCTTTGTTCCAGAAGGTCAGTTTGGAAAAGAAAATACTTATGCAACAAACTTTAAGGAAAGGTTTGCTACTTCCTTTTAACAACTGTCTATAATACTGTCCATTTGATTGTTACCAAAAACCCATATGTACTGTATAGCCAGGAAATATTAGAGTCCAAAAAACAATGCCTTACAAAATGTAATTTTCCTTATGCTCCAGTATATATAGTATACAGTACAAATGTCTGTAGCGAATGTCAATTTCCAGAGACATTCCAGAGACATCTAACACAAACAATGTTTTGCTGCCAGCTGCAGTAAGAAGTGTTGTTGTAGATATGAACCATGGGTTTTAAATCAATAAGTTTTAAACATAGTTTTGGTCACTTCAATTTACACTGAGTATAAGGAGGTACAACCTCTAAATATCCAGTGTGTTTAAGGCTATTAAATGTAGAACAGTGTTGACAAAATCAGCCTTAAGCTGCTCCCTCAGCTGTTTTTATCTACTCAGTTTCCTTAGTTTCTGGAACTTTACAAGAACTGGTTCAGTATAAAACACAAGTAACAATAGTTCATTAAAAAAACAATAAAGGACTGCTTGGCCTGGAGAGAGTACAGCTTGTTTTCAGTGGGTTTGGTTCAGCGTAACTCACAGTGGTCAGTTAATAACTGGGTGGATCCCAGCTGTTTGTGGCTCTTTGGCTTGAATACGTCATCTGCTCATGTGGCCTCGATCCATTCACATAACATTACTAGAAGCCTTACTTTCCACCTTTGGGTAGAGTTTAATTTTGCCTTCTGCATGTAATTTCAGAATGAGGTCATGTTCAAAGTCAGCATTGTGCACACCTGTCTTGCGGAAGGCTCCAGCATACTTGTTTTGCTCCCAGTAGTGATGCCAATTTCCCTGCGAGTCTGCACCAAAACCAAAAACTGAGACCTGGAGGGAGAGGGCACAACAAATATATATATAAAAAACATACATATATTATATAAGGAAATATATATTCATATATTCCATATTCTTTAAATGCCATGTGAAATATTTCAAGCGTTTTTGGTGTCTTAACTGTGATGAGTCTGACTTATAGCTCATAAAAATCAGAAATGCAATTCATTAAAAATTAATCTCAAAAATATATAGATAGATATAGATAGATACATTTATAGTCATACTATAAACGAACTAAATCTAATTAATTTATACTGTAAGCAGAATTTATATATTTCTGTAAAGCTGCTTTGTTTCAATGTCCACTGTTAAAAGCGTTATACAAATAAAGTTGAATTGTATTGAATCACACCCCCACTCCCCACGTGCATCAGTGAGCCTTGGCTGCCCATGACCCTGTCGCCGGTTCACCACTGTTCCTTCCTTGGACCAATGTACTTTCATTACTCTATTTTGTTTTAAAAGTATTCCAATGTTTTAGTTTATTTGTTATAAACTAGGAAAAAAACATAGTTATAGCTCACATTAATTAGGTTTCGTTCATAAATTGATTGCAATAATCAAAGTTTTATGAAAAAAATTGAGTCCTTAAGTTAATTACTGACTCAGTAATTATTGTTTGATTCAGATGCTGATCTTCACCTAATAATAAAGAAATTGTGGGCTCTACGGGGACAAAATAGAGAACCAGATAGTACCACATTCTGAGCTTTCCTGTGCTGTTAAGTGCTTTGTGTGTTTGCACTGCAGGAACTGAGAATAATTCTAGTTCTTAGAACGCTGTTTTAAGAGATCTTTTTAGCTCCTACTTCGGGGTAGGTACTCTCCCAGCAAAATAGGAACTCTGACAACTGATCCAACTGGTCCAAAAGCAGCTTAATCTGCAGTTCAGATACACCCTTGTCGTGAATGTAAGTAAGTGAGCGGTTTACCTCATCACAGAGGTGCAGAGCGAACACGATGGTCAGGATGCCAGTAGAAGGGTATCTGCCATGGTGCTCTGTCCAGCGGTCATAAGTGTACTTAAAGAAGCCTGGATTCACCACAATCACCTGTAAACACAAACACATCACAAAAACACAGCTGTATTTAGAGAAACAGATATACTGATTTCTATAATTTTCAGGAAAAATGATCACACCTCATATAATGCGTCACTGTGGTATTTAAAGGCTCACACTCACCTTATTTTTATCTGCTTGCACATGTTCTTTCACTCTCATGTAGGTCCTGAATATAGGGGTAAAAATGAAATTTTACAGATGCCAGACATTTTAAAACAGTATGGCAAACTAAAAAAAAACTTTCGATACTGATAAATAATAATCATTTACATTTAAATATCAGGGTGTATTTCAGTAAAAGATCAGTGTGTGTTTTCTGAGAACACTGTTGCATTTATCTTGCTTAAATATCGAAATGATGTGTTGGCATGTTGACTTTGCTGTGTCGGGAACCTACATTTTGACTTCCCCAGTTGAAAGGGCACTGCTCACCCACTCAAGGTCTCTCAATTTAAAGGGCAGCAGGACAAGACTGACACCAGGAGCCAGATCCACAGCACTTTCAGGGTACATAATGTGGTGAGTGGTCTTGTTCCCCACATGCTTTTCAAAACCCAAAGTCTTAGCTTTATTCATCCTGTAACAGAAAGAAGAAGATCCACAGAGAAAATGTATTATTAGCTGTAAAAAAAAAAAATGCTCCTTGAGCATTTGCATAACAGTTTGCTGTACTCAAATAATTATAATAGTTATAGTTGTAATAATTTAAAAAATGAACAAATTGTCAATCACTTTAAGCAGGTTAAAGGTGAAGCGGTAGGATGGGGCATACCGGAAGACAATGGAATGGGAGTCTATCAAAGCCCCATACATGGACTGCAGCAGGTTTCCTGAATTTCCAACCACAGCACACTTCCGACACTCACTTGGGTGATGTATTTCTTTGACAGGATAAGAAATCACTGTAAACAGCTTCTCAATTATTTTATTGATGGAAACATTTGCTGACTGCTGCAAACCCTGTATGCACATTAAAAAGCAGAATGTAAAAAAGAATTCACATTTAAAAGTAGAACATCTCTCTCTCTCTCTCTCTCTCTCTCTCTCTCTTTCTTTCTCTCCTGAAACAAGCACCCAGAAAAGCCTCTGATTTTGCAAGCAAAGTAAATTTGTATTTTATTTGGCTGTGCTCACGCTTCTAACACGCCCTAACACCTTCTAACGCGCCAACACCCCCCCCCAGCCGCGCATTCTCACGCCTCTATATTTTTGCTCCATAATCCTAATTTTGCTTCAGCCCCAGAGTGAGACCAAGGTTAGTGGCTAATCTGGCCAAAAAAAACCATCTGAGAAAACTTCTTGCATCTGAAATTCCGCTGACTGGCCTGCTGAAGAGCCCTCCTTGTATATACAGACTAAAAAAAACTCCCTTACTGCACACACAAGAAATGATTCTGATTGGTGAGATGCAATTGCTGCAGACAGTCACATCAAAGAGTGTTAGCTTGTTAGTGGAAGTTACTAGCTTGGTTGAGCTTGGCAGCTTCTGAGGAATTTAGTTTATGACTGAGTCTGCGGAAAATAATGATGTTAGTAGGTTCTAATTATTTGTTTATAGTCAGTTGGCATTGAACTTATGGCAAGAAAAGTGTTACTTGTCAGAGGAGCATCACTGTAAGTGACATAAAGCACAAATTCACTTCAGCTTAAATCTAGATCATCATTTAAATGTCATGATGGCGAATGATTGAAGAGATGATTACAGGCAGAGTCTTAATGAAAACTAATCTAGCTCTTACTGGTTCTGATGCTATGAAAATGACTCGATCTTCAGTTCAAAAATGCTAACCATCTGTATACTGTTTTGTGTTAAACATGTCTAGTTCAGAAGTTGTGAATAGGAGGTAATGTATGAGTGGGTCATAAACAAATATCTTGTGTGAAGACACATTGAGGAGCTAATGTTAAATAGTATTCCTTATAAGTGAGAAACTACTGTTTACATTTTTTACATTGGCGCGAGGCAAGCAGTTCTATATTTAATCTTTATTTAAATCTTTAGCTTTTAGTTAATTGCATTTCATATCATCAAAATGACATCTAACACATCTCATATTTATCACATTTTGTCTAAATTGTGCAGACATAACACACACACACACACACACACACACACACACTACACACCTAAGTTAACATCTGATCTTTGAAAAACTTCTGCCAGC
>JAOVYU010000001.1:21704370-21714673 GCA_025674565.1 Synodontis membranacea | reverse complement strand
TAGGTCATATTTAGGGTTTAAAATTTAGAAATAAGCATTTATTAGCATTTTTAGTGACTCCACCAAACATTCACGATTTTCAAACATCTGCGCTGGGGTCTGAAACCGAACCCCGCGAATGCACGAGGTATTACTGTATTCCAATAATTTGTTTTGGTGCTATTTGAATTTATTGAGCTGCAGGCCATAATTATCAAAATTAAAATAGAAAAATGCTTGACTCATTTTAGTTTACGTGTAATGAGTCTAGACTGTATTTCATATTCACTTTATTAAATAATCGATGGAAAGATTTCAATACAACTCTTTCCAGGATTAGTATTTATTTGGGAGGAACAGGATGAGTCATAAAATAATCATCTATCTGAATAACATCCCAAAAATCATCTGTGCAATTGCTGATAAAACCAAATTAGCAAGTAAACAGCTGAGCAGACTGTAAACATTAATTAAATGGCCGAGCCTTTGGAAAGTTCAATGACAGGCTAGGTATAAAACCTAAATTCCGCTGAAGCAAGCATTACCCAGCCAAAGTTGCGCACAGTTTCAATAAACCAAAGCGGCAGCCCACTTGCCACACACGTTGTCTGCTTAATGAACCCAAACAAAACAAGGTCTGCACTCAAGAGAGTAAACCACATCAAGGCAGTTTAAATAGCATGTAGGCTGCCACACTTGTTCATGATCCAAGCAACTGGATTCTCTGGGAACCATTTTAGAAACTACAATTCACCAAGTTAGATGATACAAAACAGAATTATGCAATAACATGCATCAATCTACTGCCTACGGCCAACTCTAGGGCTTACTTAAGCCTCTGATTAAATAATCAGCGAACGCTCAGTGTGACAGGAATGCACTGACAGATTAAGAAGCTGGCTAACCTATAATAGAAAGTTCTGTCTCTATTTTTCTCACCTGTAATACAGAAGTTCCATCTCCAGCTGTTGTACATGTCTTTGCAGGACAGGCACATGGCTCGCTTTGGCTTCCAATTCTTTCACTTTCCCCAAGCCACTGAGCAGAGCCTCCCTGGCTTCCTCCACCTTCTTCCTCATCTCAGCCTGCTCCTTCTTCAGGGTTCTGTTGCACTCCTCGAGCAACACCACAGCCTCCCTAGAAACACGCAGCTCCTGCTCCAGCTTCTTGTTCAGAAGAAGGACATCCTCAACCTGCTCAGAGTTCCGGGCCAGTTCTGTCTCAGTCAAGAAGTCCTGAAGTCTTTTCATACTGCCTTTAGTGGCAGATTTCTGAGCTATGCGTTTATGATGGGCAACAAAGCAGTCACTGTCTGGCCTGTGTTTCACATGGCTCTTCCACAGTCCAACCTAAAGTGTGCAGAGAAACAATATCAGGTGAAAAGCAGAGAATGTCACATCCACACCGCTTAAGCTGCACACTTAAGTGAATTTAAATCATGGTCTCAGTTTTTGAGTTTTTGAGTTAGCTGATCATAATAAAAATTCATACTGGGGATTTAGATAAAGTGCACTAAATCACAAGCTTCCTGTTAACTGTCATTAACTGAGACAGTGTATTCATATTGATACAAGCTTTATCATGTACAAGTGATATACAGAATACAGCATCTTTAGACTGGTATCCTTGGTAGCAAATTCTTAGCTGTGCAACACATTATGATGTAGATGTACACAGTAGAGACAGTAGGACACATAAGGTAATAGTAGTGTGAAACAAAAAACACAAGTAGGATACACAAGACAGTATAACAATATCAAATTTAGAAAACAGTATAGAAAAACTATTTTCTACAATAAGAGAATACAATATATACAAGAAAAGAAGACAAGACAACAAGCAGCAGTCTTGTTTTTATTCAAATATTAATCATTTAAAGAAATGATTGATTGATTAAAAACAATGAGATGATAATGAATCAAAATATTTAGTTCCTAAACTTGCTCACTTTGTGCTGCATCAATCCAGACCAATCCAGTTCATTCATTCATTCCTTCATATTTGTTTATTTTTAGTAACCAATTTATCATGGGCAGGGTCATAGTGGATCCAGAGTATGCCCTGGGAACAATGCAGGAATAGACCTTGAATGGTACACCAAGCATCCTAGGGCACCATACACGCACTTTTTCCAACCTAGGGGCAATTTAGTATCCAATCCACCTACTGTCACATAGGAAACCAGAGAACTCAGAGGAAACACACACACACACACACACACACACACACACACACACACACAGGCAGACCTAGACACAGGGAGAACATGCACAGAAACTCCACAAAGACAGTAGAACATGCTTAGGGTCAAGAGACCCAATTCCACTTTTTATGAATTATGATAGAATACTGAAATCTGGCAATACCCAATGATGTTTCCAAACTAACAAACTGATTATCTGCAAGCTTCTGTTGCCAAATTATATGAAAGATCAAGTGCAATGGCAATGTGCTTTAAGAACATTTGTTCCCCATGTTCAATGCAAGATCTGTGTTGTGTGAGTCATTTTGGCACTTACTAAATATATAGTAGAGCTAATTGGATAAAGTCCCAGATCCATCCAGGGTTTGCCATATCAATCCTGGGTATCAGACTGCTGTAGGAACTTATACCAAGACTTGTGCATCCCAGTTGTGATATCCCTTCTAGCCCTAATCCACACCAAATAACACTTTGTCTCCAAGGCCTCCAAGTTTGGCTGGATAATGCTAATATTTATGGAAAGTGCCATATATCATAACATGACAGAATGTAAAGTGGTGCATGTGAAACTGATGAAACAACATGTCTTTTACAACCTGCATCAGTCACAGTGAATAAGAATGGGTGAAAAACCTCTGACTTCTGCATCATGGAACCAGGTATAAGATGTAGAATATGTTCTAAATATGGCCACCCATGAAGAGGGAATAAAGAGTAAATGCTCGAATTGACTTCAAGGGGGGAAAATGCATATAGAATTAGAAGAAGAATCAGCAAGGAAAATTAAATGAAAGGTTAGTAAACTTTGCTTATGAAACAACAGCTACTCACTTGCAAGGCCAAAGAGCGAGCATCACTGCTCTGCAGAGCCGCCCGCATGTCCTCCACCAGCTCCCGGAGACTTGCGTTTTCCTCCTCCAGCTTGGCTATCCTGTCCTCTGCTTCCTCCAAAGCCACAATGTCCTCATAACACTCGCGTGTGCATGAACCTTGCCTGCATCCTGAACTGTGCTGATCCGCCGCAGGAGTGGACTCGCTGCTGCGCCTCCCGGTGCCCGGGCTCATCAGCTTCTCCCTGCGCCTCAGCGGACTCCGGAGGCGGATTTGCGTCTCGATGTGCTCGCTCTCTCTGCCCACCAGCAGCCGGCCATCCTCGTAATGGCAGCCAGCCTTGGTGCTGAAGTAGCCGCACAGTTTGGCGTGGAACTGACGGAAAGTGAACTCTCTCGGCAAGCTGTCCAAAATCCCCGCGCACTCCTCCGCCTCTGTCTCCTTATTCAGCCCCAGGATGTCACACAGGATCTGGAAATCCTCGGCAGGGATTTTGCCGTCGCCCTGGCAGTCCAGGTGATGGAAAATCTCCTGCAGGTATTGATCCAGGCCAGTGGCGAGGACTATGATCTCGTTCTCCACGCCGCGGTCCAGTCCGTAATGGTAAGCCAGTGTGCTGACTATCCATTGTGTCCTGCGCGCCGGGCGCCTGTACGGATCACACACATCTAATGTTTCCATTCTGATCTCCTTATAACTGGTCCATTAAGAAAACAAATGTGTTCATGGATTTAGCAGATTAAAGAAAAAAACTAAATACAAACGAGCTACTCAGCCGATCATCCTCATCTCATAGTCGTAGGGACTCGTGTGTGTGTGTGTGTGTGTGTGTGTGAGGCGCTGCTACGGAATGTAGTCTACAGCCCACCAAACACTGAGGGGAAAAAAACTTTTGAATTGAGTTAACCATTTGCTGGTACCTAACCGTTCCTCATCCCCACTCCTTTGTTAACATGAGCTTAAAGTGTTTCTCTAAAGCATGATATTCTTTTCATTGTAGGCTAATAATGAGGCTCAATGGGGATCACGATCAAACATAAAAGTTATAATTTTATAAACTGTATAGCTGACTGGTCAAGCAAGTTAAGCAAACCTGAATGTAAATATGCACTTTTGTTAAAACCAAGATGTTGTGTTTTTAACACTGCAGTTGGTTTGGGTTCAATCAATCAGTCAATCACTATAATGCACAGTTACTTAAAGTATTATAAAATAAATCTGTGCTGTTTTTTTTGTTTTGTTTTGTTTTTTTTAAACTAAAGCTTATTCTTTTCGTGAACCTTTCCGCACTTGAAATGTTATAAAAGGCACTGATTAGTATTTTTTCCTCTTGTGTGCTAAACTGCATTCCACTTAAACTGAATTAAACTTAGGTGACAAAGTACAAAAAGATCTGCAGCTTTGTTCCCTGAGTGACAGCTCCTGCGCGGGAGCGCGGGCGAGCCCGGTTGCCATGGCGACACCACGCTCACACTGTAACAGAAGCGGCTGTAGAGCGGTTCCCACTGCAGGGTTGGAAAAGTTCTTATCACAATGAATAATGGTGAGACTTTTGCTAAGCACACAGGAGCGGAGGTAAACTTTTTTGTTCTTTCTTTTAGGTTTCCTATCATGGGTGTATTAGTTATGGTTAACGTTTCAGTTGTGCTGGAAAAGTCAACCGGAAAAAATCCTGAAGATTAATTTTATATTGTATATACTGTATTATATAACCTTACATGTTTTTTTTGCAGATTGCAGACTACAGAGGTGGTATCTGTGAGTTAGTATAATAAAAATGTAGCCGTGCCTTTTAATCCATGTATGCGAAGTGTTAAGGACGAAGTATTTGTGATTTCTACACTCACCGTCCACTTTATTAGGAACACCTGTACTTTCATGAAATTATCTAATCAGTCAATCATGTGGCAGCAGCACAGTGCATAAAATCAGGCAGATACAGTTCAAGAACTTCAGTTAATATTCACATCCGACATCAGAGTGGGGAAAAATATCATCTCTGAGACCCTAACTGTGGCATGGGTGTTGGTTTCCAGATGTTGGCTCATTTGAGTATTTCAGAAACTGCTGATCTCGTGGAATTTTCATACACAACAGCCTCTGTCGTTTACACAGTATGGTGCAAAAAAACAAACAAACGAACATACAGAGTGAGTGACAGTTGTGTGAATGGAAACAATTTGTTGATGAGACTTCAGAAGAAAATGTTGCCAGGAAGGATATGGTAACTCGCTCTTTACAACCATAGTGATTAGTAAAGCATCTTAGCTTTAACACTGCAACAGCGGAAGACAACGTCAGGTTTCACTCCTGTCAGAAAAGAACCGGAACCTGAGGCTATCATGGGCACAGGATCACCCAAACTGGACAGGACGGGGAAGCTCTAATGCTCAAACCATCCCATCTGGCATCAACAACCATGCCACGTTTAGTGTCACAGAGATCACACTTAACAATTACTGATCTGTATCTGCATTTTTTTTTTTTGTTTTTGCACTGCACAACTGCCCACCGATTGGCTGATTAGATAAATGTTAGAATGAATGTGCAGATATACAGGTGTTTCATAGGACTCATGATATTCATAATTGTTTATAAGTTTAATATAAGTGTCCGGAAATCAGGCTGCAGATGGTTGTAAGTGCAGGGTGAGGTTTTATTTAGAACACAGACAAATCCAAAACATGAGACAAAGATCAGGGTTCAAGAAACAGGCTAGGATCAGTATAGGCACAAACAGACTGTCAGAGGATAAATCTAAATAGCAAAAGCCAGAATACAAAATTGAGACAGAGAAATAAAATCAACATATGAACAGGAGGCTTGGTAAAGTTCAGCAAAACTACACAGAGCATTTAATTTGAAAGAAACTGTTAAACAAAGAGTCTTTAAAGGGTGCAGGTGATTGGGAACAGGTACAGGAACTTAGAAGTCATGGGACTGGGACTGGGATCAGTGGATCCGTGAAGTGTGCAGTGTTGGGAGTTGCAGTCCTCAGTGGCCATATTTGACTGCTGGGAAGTTGAGTCTGGAATGCAGGCAGCTGCAGGCTTGACAATAAGCTAACTAGATAGGACACATGAGAATAATAACTTGACAGGATATGTGCGAAACCTGACCAATAAATGCATGCACATAGTAGACCTGGTGCCTATACTATTTCATATATGTGTTCAAAGATATACCCGAAGGTCTGCAGTGCAAAACTTACTTGTGCCATTTGCTTATATTCTTATGTGTATTATGATTCATATATATGACTGAGGTCTTATATGGTTCATGTTATATGATTCATATCATGTCATTCGTGTTATATAAATGTTTTTCTTTGCCTGGCAAAATATTAACTATTCTTGTGTTTCTCTAAAGTGTGAAAAACCTTCTGGGGACAAGATGGAACCTAATGCCCCCAGTACTTCACCTGACTCCATGAGAAGCAAAAGCTGTGATGACTGCCAGTCTTCTGAACAAAAAACACACAATGGGAATAATGTTGCTGAGAATGCTGTCCATAACTCTGAGAGTAAAGAGACAGAGCCTGAGCCAGCTGGGCCAAGCACACATATTATCCACACTCACTCAGAGTGCAAAGCTGAGTCCAGCTACACCGTCACCTGTACGGTCAGCATGGTGCTGGCTGTGCCAAGAGGTGCAGGGAGTTTTTTTAACTTTCATTGCAGACAGTGTTTTTAGTATTAAGACTGTTCCCTGATTTTAATGGTTGAAATATAGTGTTTTTAGTATTATATACTGTATATGCTTCCCATCCCTGTATGATCCTACAGTCATGGCCAAAAGTTTTGAGAATGACTCAAATATTGGTTTTCACAAAGTTTGCTGCTTCAGTTGTTATGATGGCAATTTATATATACTCCAGAATGTTACGAAGAGTGATCAGATGAATTGCTTCCAGATGAATTGCAAAGTCCTTTTTTGCCATGAAAATGAATCCCAAAAAAACACTTCCACTGCATTTCAGCCCTGCCACAAAAGGACCTGCTGAGATCATTTCAGTAATCTTCTCGTTAACACAGGTGAGAGTGTTGATGAGCACAAGGCTGGAGATCATTCTGTCATGCTGATTGAGTTAGAATAGCAGACTGGATGCTTTAAAAGGAGGGTGATGCTTGAAATCATTGTTCTTCCTCTGTTAACCATGGTTACCTGCAAGGAAACACATGCAGTCATCACTGTGGTGCATAAAAAGGGCTTCACAGGCAAGGATACCTAAGTCAATCATTTATTGGATCATCAAGAACATCAAGGACAAAGGTTCAGTTGTTATGAAGAAGGCTTCAGGGCACCCAAGAAAGTCCAGCAAGTGCCAGGAATGTCTCCTAAAGATGATTCAGGACAGGCTGATATTCTGCAAAAAGTACAACGATTGGACTGCTGAGGTGTGGGGTAAAGTAATTTTCTCTGCTGAAGCCCCTTTCCCTGGAAATTGATTGTCCAGAGAAGAAAATGTGAGCGCTACCATCAGTCCTGTCTCATGCCAACAGTAAAGCATCCTGAGACCATTCATGTGTGGGGCTGCTTCTCATCCAAGGGAGTGGGCTCACTCACAATTTTGCCTAAGAACACAGCCATTGAATAAAGAATGGTACCAAAACATCCTCTGACAGCAACTTCTTTCATCCATCCAAGAACAGTTTGATGAAGAACAATGCCTTTTCCAGCATGATGGAGCACTGTGCCATAAGGCCAAAGTGATAACTAATTGGCTCAGGGAACAAAACATTGAACTTTTGGGTCCATGGCCAGGAAACTCCCCAGACCTTAATCCAATTGAAAACTTGTGGTCAATCCTCAAGAGTCGGGTGGACAAACAAAAACCCACAAATTCTGACAAACTCCAAGCATTGATTATGAAAGAATGGGTTGCCATCAGTCAAGATTTGGCCCAGAATTTGATTGACAGCATGCCAGGGCAAATTGCAGAGGTCTTGGAAAAAAAAGGGCCAACACTGCAAATATTGACTCTCTGCATAAACTTGATGTAATTGTCAATAAAAGCCTTTGAAACTTATGAAATGCTTGTAATTATACTCCAATACACCACAGAAACAACTGACAAAAACTTTGTGAAAACCAGTATTTGTGCCATTCTTAAAACTTTTGGGCATGACTGTACACTAAAGCCTAATTTAGACATTATCAGATACATCTGCAGTGTGTTTTGCATCAAGAGAATGTCTTTTCTGGCATCAAGGTTATGAAGATAATCCAGTTGTGGCTGCAGAGAAAGAGAGGCAACTCAACAAAGTCCAGCCTAAATGTCTCACAGAAGCACCCAGAACACAGGCCTATTACCACATAGAGTACAATCTCCTGCCTGATGATAGTGAGCCAATCAAAGTAGACCTGGTGTTGTTCGGTTTGGTGGCAAAGGTGTACATGGATAATGAGACAAAGGTAAAGTAACTATATTTGCTTTCATTCGGGAGTTATTTCATTTTATACACTCACTTTGTACACAGCTGTAAGAAAACAGTTTGGGATGGCCTTCGAAGGCAGCGCACTTCACCACATTGCCATGTTACTTATATGCTAATGGTCACTAACTATAAATTATTGTTGGAGATAACAGGGCAAATTGAAGCCATTCCTTGTTAGAAACCATAATGAAAAAATCATAAATAATTACTAAGAACTTATTTGACTGACACACTGATTATGGGATATATAGGACAGTGAAGGATGCATGTATGCTGCTAGTCAGCCAAATTAAGGCTTCTAAGAGGACAGAATTCTGTGCAACATTCTGATTTCGTGTCTGCGTGTAGGTGCTGAAGGCATGGCAGGAGGGTGATCACCTTTGGCTAGGCTGGTCTCAGTCTGTGAAACTCAATGTGACCAGAGAGCTGCTTATAAAGATGTCATCACATGAAGTAACCTTCAGGCTGTGGGACACCAAGGACAGAGTGTCTCCTAAAGCAAAATTTGACAGACCCAAAACCTTCAGATTGCCACAGGGAAGGAAGGTGGAGGATTCAGACCATAGAGGTGTGCTCATATCTGTTTACAAAAGAGTTACAAGTATGATTAGACAACCTGTTTGTTGTTGTAAACAGGATTGCCCGAATGTGTTATAAACTCTAGATCCAGTGTTAAAAATCAACTTCTTATTGGTGGACCACTCCACATACTAATATAGATTAAATGTATATAGTACCATTGCACTATGTACACTGCAGTTGCAATGTAGTGAGTGCATTAATACTGTATTGTAGCATGACTGCAGACATACTGTAATACACCAGAGTATGGTTGAGGTTACTGAGTGGTATTTACAGTGTCCTCCACAATTATTGGCATCCCTTCTAAAGATTAGGAAAAAGGATAAGACAAAAAATCCACCTTTTGGTGAGGTAGAAAAATCCAACCTTTGAAATAAATGTATACGGAGAAAAATAAATCCCTCATCAACAAATAATTACTTTCAACAGAAACAGATGTGCCACAATTATTGGCACCCCTACATTTGATACTGTGTATCAGTGCTGTGTTTCTTCTATAACATTTTATAATGTTGGAGAATACAGAGCAGGTCATCTGAGACCATTCCTTATTACAGAATCTCTCCAGATCATCCAGGGTCCTAGGCCCTCTCCTGTGCCCTCTCCTCTTCAGCTCAAACAGGTTTTCAGTGAGGTTCAGGTCAGGGGACTGAGATGACCATGGCAGATTCTGTGGTCAGTTAACCATTTTTGTGTTGGTGTGGTGATGCTTCGGATCATTGTAATGCTGGAAGATCCCGTGATGATCCAGTTTTAGTTTCCTGGCAGAGGTAGAAAGATTTTGATTTAAAATGTCCTGGTAGTTCATGGAGTCCATAATGCCATGTACCCTAACAAGTTTTTCATGGCCTTTGGAGGAGAAACTGCCCCACAACATCATAGAACCAGTTTTACAGTTGGGATGACATTCTATTCAATATAGCCATTCTTCTTTTTACTCCAAACCTACCATGAGGGTTTATGGCCAAAATGTTACATTTTTGTTTCATCAGACCATAGCACATAGTTCCAGTCAAAGTAGTAGTGGCTTAAACTCCAGGCAGTTATGTTTGTGGTTAACTGAGAGAAAAAACTTTTTTCTGGTATGAATCCAAATTAATAATGTTCTGATAGTAGTTGTAGAGTAGTTGGTAACTCGAAGATTTTTTCTTCAAATTTTTTTTGTCTCTGACTTAACAATAGACACTGTCACACAGCAGCTTTACAGAAATATATAAATTCTGCTTATAAGTTTGTGAATCTATCTATCTATCTATCTATCTATCTATAT
>JAOVYU010000001.1:21688677-21704270 GCA_025674565.1 Synodontis membranacea | reverse complement strand
AGTAGTATTTTAAAATCAACCCGAAATTTGATTGGGAGCCAATGAAGTGTACGTAGGATAGGGGTGATGTGCTCAAATCGTCTAGTTCTATTAAGGACTCTCGCTGTTGCATTCTGAACTCTCGCTGCTGCATTCTGAACAAATGTGCTCCTCAAACCATTCCTGCACCATTTTTGCTTTGTGGCAGGGCACATTATCTGAAAGAGGCCACAGCTATCAGGGAATACCGTTTCTATGAAAGGGTGTACATGGTCTACAACAATGCTTATGTAAGTGGTACGTGTCAAAGTAACATCCACATGGATGGTAGGACCTAAGGTTTCCCAGCAGAACATTGCCCAAAACATCACACTGTCTCCGCCGGCTTGCCTTCTTCCCACATTGCATCCTGGTGCCATGTGTCCCCAGGTAAGCGACACACACACACCCAGCCATCCACGTGATGTAAAAGAAAATGTGATTCATCAGACCAGGACACCTTCCATTGTTCTGTGGTCCAGTTATGATGCTCATGTGCCCATTGTTGGCACTTTCGGCAGTGGACAGAGGTCAGCATGGGCACCCTGACTGGTCATACGCAACAAACAGCGATGCACTGTGTATTCTGACACATTTCTGTAAGAACCAGCATAAACGTCTTCAGCAACTTGAACTACTGTAGAGTAACTGTACCACTCGGGCGAGGCTTCGCTCCCCACATGTATCAATGAGCCTTGGTGGTCATGACCCTGTCGCCGGTTCACCAATGTTCCTACCTTGGACCACTTTTGATAGATACTGACCACTGCAGATCAGGAACACCCCCAAGAGATGCTCTGACCCAGTAGTCTAGCAATCAAAATATTCACTTGCTGTCTAAGATTTTCCATCCACTAACAGGTGCTATGAAGAGATAAATCAGTGTTATTCATTTCACCTGTCAGTGGTCATAATGTTATGCCTGATCAGTGTGTACAGTCAACCCTCGTAATTACACACACAGTTCTTACACACAACCACTAACCTACGAAAATAGTGCATTTAGTGCAAATAGTTCGATGATGCGCGGCTGAAGAACACCGTGGTAGGGTTCCATCACTCCATCAAGTGCATTCCGGAACCGCAATGCACGCATCATTTACACATAGGCCTACAGTCCATACGTACAGTAATTTTAATTTTAATACAGGGGTGTATAATTGACTCAGACAACCGAGTGCACACTGTATCATTTTCACTGTCTCAACTTTTTAATGAATATACTGTATCTGAAAAAAACGCGATAGAGTGAAGTCACGAAAGTTGAAGCGCGAAGTGCCAATGGACGACTGTATACATATAGTACACAGTATATATAGTACACAGACACACACACATACACACACTGATCAGGCATAACATTAAGACCACTGCACTATGGGAAGAAGGCAGGCCGGTAGAGGCAGTGTGATGCTTTGGGCAATATTCTTCTGGGAAACCTTGGATCCTGCCATCCATGTGGCTGTTACTTTGACATGTACCACCTACCTAGCATTGTTGCAGACCATGGAAACGATATTACCTGATGGCTGTGGCGTCATTTAGCAGGATAATGCACCCTGCCAAAAAGCAAAAATGGTTCAGGAATGGTTTGAGGAGCACAACACTGAGTTTGAGGTGTTGATATGGCCTCCAAATTTCCCAGAATGCAGGAAATTACACGTACAGGACTTAAGGTATCTGTTGCTAACAACTTGGCGTCAGATACCACATCACATCTTCAGGTCTAGTGGTCTCCAAGGTCTAATGGAGTCCATGCCTTGATAGGTTAGGGCTGTTTTGTCAGCAATACTCAGTAGTGAGTCTTGTTGATCACTTCAAAAATTCATTTAGGTATGCTTTCCAGGAGTCTGGTGGAAACGTCGCTCCATGATGGAGCTGACATTGCCTGGAACTTTTTTGTAAACTTCCCTTGCCATCCATCCCCAAACATTCTCAATGGGATTTAGATGAGGGGAACATGCAGGATGGTCCAAAAAAAAGTGATGTTATTCTCCAGAAAGAAGTCCTTCGTCAGGCGGGCATTGTGACCTGCAGCATTGTCCTGTTGACAGACCCAGTCTTTACCACATAGACGAGGGTCCTCAGGCAAGACGGATGCCCACCGCAACATCTCCACATAGCCAACCATTGTTTGACGCCCCTGCACAACCTGCAGAGCCATTGTTCCACTAAAGGAAAAAGCACCCCAGATAGCACCATGGCATTGTTTCAACGTTGAAATTGTGGTTTTCCACCGCTGTGCCATGTAGAAAACATCTCTAGTGTCATGCCAGTGACGTTGGAAACCTTCAGGACCATCTAGGTAAAATTTTTTCTCGTCAGAGAATAAATTTTTCTTCCACCTTTCGATGTCCCATGTTTGGTGCTCTTTTGCAAAGTCGAAACGGCCAAGTTTGTGGCATGGAAGGAGACGTGGCCTATAAAGACGTTTTTGTTCCTTAAGCCCTTCTTTTGTAGATGCCATCTTATGGTTATTGGGCTGCAGTCAGGATTAATTTGGACTTAATTTGGGTTGAAGATCAGCCTGTGTCCTCACGGACAGCCCGTCAGATCCTCCGGCTCAGTGCAGGTGAAATGTTTTGAGGTCAGCCACTTTTTGGTCCCATAAACCTGAGGATCTTTTAAGAAATTTAGAATGAATGTCTTACTGCGTGCAACCTCGGCAGCGATGGGGCGTTGCGAGAGGCCTTACTTGTGCAGCTCAACAATTCTGCCACGTTCAATGACAGAAAGCCTTTTTGCCTTTGCCATCAGGAGGCCATGACCAGTGTGAATGCCTGAAAGAAAATGACATGAAAGCCAGATTTTTGCACAGATTCTGCCTTTTAAAGGCTATGGTCTTAATTTCAATAAATTGCATACTCTCTGTTTTATGTCTCTTGCTCCTGTTTCTTCTTTTTGCATTTTGAAGCTCTACTTACAACCTGATTACAAACCACCAGCGCGAAATTCGAATACTTATAATTTTTCCCCCGGTCTAAAGATTTTGTTCAGGACTGTATACTGTATATATATATCCCTAATGAGCAAGATTGTGGTGATGGTGGCAATAAAAAACTCCCTGAGATGACAAGAGGAAGAAAATGTGAGAGGAACCAGACTCAAAAGTGAACCCATGCTCATTTGGGTGACACCGGATAGTGTGATTACAAATAAGATGCTAATGTAACTATGTGTGTGGTCAAAAATTAGTTGTGTAGTACATAATTCACTATAGTTTAAACATAAAGTCTGTTTTGTTGAAGTTTTCAACTGATTCAGTGATGGAGGTTTGAGTGCAAGTCCAACATCATCTTCACTGTCTAGATGAATGTTGAGGTTGTTCACATGCGACCATCCTCAACAGGAGCGAGTGTATGTAAAGTGATGATAACTCCGACCAGAAGAAGGGGTCAGAATCACTGGTATCTCAGGAAGCTTGTGCAGCGCAACAGAGAGACAGAGGTAGAGAAAGAAAAAGAGAGAGAGAAACAGGTTGTTATGTGTGTCTTGACATTTCACTTCATTTGGTTTGTGTGTTCTATTATCTTTCCCATGTGGATGGATGACTAAGGGCAATTGGCCTCTGTGTCGCATCATATTTGTTCTCCGGTTAATCAGGAACTCATAGGTTACAGCTTGAATTTTCCTACATACTTCAATCAACTCAAAAATGTACAATTTAAACAGGAAACATGCTTCAGTTACATTGTGCTCACAATACGTTCCAGGGCTGCAAATAATTGTGGCACATGTGTTTCGGTTGAAAGTAATTATTTCTTGATAAGGGATTTGTTTTTCTCTGAATACATTTTTTTCAATTAAAGGTTGGATTTTTCCTTTTTACTTACTTTTTGTTTTTTTTCTCTTTTTTTTTTTTTTTTTTTTTTTTTTTTAACAAAGGGGCCAATAATTGTGGAAGGCACTGTCAGTGCATTTATGATGAATCTTCAGAGATTTTTTTTTTTAATTGCTTCCAAATAAAGCTAACTCCATTGTGTAAATTGTGTGGTGCTAGGTGCTAGCCTGGACTGTGAATCAGAAAATGCAGGTAATTATTTCTTACTTCTGTGACTTCAGGTCTAAACATATCATTCATTTTGGTTGCTCTTTAATTAAAACTCAGGAAATGCTAGGGTAATGTCTCACCAAATGTTTCTTGAGGTGGCATACAGGGTATGGTGTATAAGTTGCAAGCACTTTATGAGAAGCAGAACCCAAGAACTACAACTTCTAAAAAGTGCCAAAAAGACGTCAGACCAATGTGCTACAAACGACCTTCAAAGTTCAAGTGTGCCACGGGTAAAAACATGCAGCATAATTTTTAAAATGTGGCTAAAGCCTAGGCTACAGCGGAAGACCATGATTCTCTTTTGTAAATTTTACAGATGATCGCAAACTGCATACCATGGAGGCAAGGAGAGTCAGTGAGAAATCTCTTTCGTCTATAGTTCCGAATACTGATGGATTGTTGGCACAAGAATCAACATTCGCCAGCCAAAGGTTCAATATTACACTTCCTTTTTAACAATTCATGACTCAGCACAGCTGATTATTTATGCACATAATGATCTGCTTAACACTCTCCTGTCCTGGTATGAGAATATGCAGAATGTTGGTTGAACAACATAATGTGCAAGTTACCAGTTTAATTCCCTGTTCACCTAATGCTTTATCTTGACTGTTGATTTATATATGAGTATGTGGTTCTATTATACTCTTATTGGGAATCCTATAATCAAATCTTCCAGTTTAGCACCTGACAAGACTGCTATCCACAAAACCAGTCTAATGGTATGTGCTATATAATTGTTGTATAATCCTAGATGTGGAGGAAAGCAGAATCCTGACACTACTGATCCAAAATGCATCAAGTCTGAAGCCACTGTGGATCAAGGAAAGGACATGGCATTGTCAAAGTTAGCACAGAAATCATTAGATCACTGTACTAAAGACTCCAAGGACACCACAACAATCTGTATGCTCATCTATTTTGAAATAAGAAATATAATAAAATGCAAATCACTCTGGTTACATTTAAGTTTCTCTAGTCATGAGGTTTAGCCTAGTGAATCCTAAACCTGTGAACATCATTAGTGCTGAAATGCTTAATATGTTGCTCTCACAAATGGACAATTATGAACCATCATCTATATTTGTGTCCTTTTGCCCATTCAGCTTCTACAAAGAGTAACACACTGAAGGACGGCAATTTGGTGGTGTCCAAGAAGAAACACGCTAAAAAAACTGTTCAGGAGAGAACAGCAGAGGAGGACATACGCAAAAATGGAGTCGCCTCAGCTGAGCTCAAGGCCATGTATTTTCTTGCAGGTAATCAGTCAAGTCAAGATTGTGTGAGGTATAGGAAACAAACGCTCAGAAATGGACCATCAGCTGCAAGTTAGGCTTCTCTACAGCAAAATGTCTGATGAGCTGCATTCGTCACTACTATGAAGTTCGGCCATGTGTTTTCCGTCAGCAAGCAGTATGTTTATGTAACATAGTGTGAGAGCGTTTGGGGGTTTCTCTTCTGTTCTTCCTGTTCACTGTAGGGGTGGATCTGGGAGAATGGTCTTCCTGCAGAGCCCAGGTTTCTGAGGCCTCTAATTGGCTGTGGAATGGCACCAGTCTAAGCCAGCCGACTGCTCGCTTGGCTTTTGATGTGTCCCACTCTGAGCCACAGCAGGAGCCTCTGATGAAAGCCTTCACTTGGGAAACAGTTCAGCCTTTCTCCTATAAAGTGAAGCCAGACAAATCCCATGGAGCTACTTTCACTGTGGGGCTGAGAAGGATGAAGGCTATTATACAATACTATTATTATTTAGAAAAGCTGGCTAAGTGAAATATATTAAAAAGATCTAAAAGCAGGAGAATATATATGCTTTAATGAGAGTGGGGGGGGAAACCATATAAAATGTGTATTTTATGAAATATATTGCTTAGAAAACAAAGTTTGCATGCAAATGTATTTAAATCTGTATTTAAACCAATTAATGATATCCTTTTACGTTATTTTAGAAATAGTGCCAGTAGTAGTTCCAAAAGTAGTTTCCAAAAAAAAATTGAAGGTAGCTGATGGTCAGTTCTTACATGTGGAGCACTGTAATTTACTGTTTTGATACTATTGATTAATGTCATTGCTTCGTGTTATTCATATATTACATTATGATGCCATTCCTCTTCCAATTTTAACCATGAATTGTACTGGTCCATGTGTCAGGAGAGATTTCACTGATGGACTGTATGATGATCCGCTGTGGAAGAGTGTTTAAGGCCATGTGCAGCATCACTTTGGATCAGCCACTTTTGTCTGAAGAACTCAAGGCTGAGCTCAACCCAATGATCATCACAATCTTGTCAGCATCTTCTCTGCCATGTACTCCTGTTCCCTTCTGTGAGCTTGAGGTAGTCTGTTATAGGAAACTTTCTCAGTGATTGGGTGTGCTTCTGTATTTTGTTGTTATTTAACCTCCCTAACTCTGACATAGACCTAAAGGTGGGATTATTGGGATACAACCTTGTTTTTGTAATAGTCTATGGCAAAGTTCTTCTCATTCTGGCAGGTCAATAGAGTGCCTGCTTAGAAGGTATCTGTGATGCCCTACATTCTGTTAGTGGGAGAGAAAGCAAAGTGTAGACCACTAACTTAAAACCACACCGCCTGTCAAAACCTAGTAATCAGACATTCTAGCCTTTGTATGTGTTTTAGGGTGTGGCTACGAAGGAAAAGGAGGGTTTGTGTTTGTATTCTGAACATGGTGTTAGATTTATTTTCAATTCTTTTTGCATTTACAGCAACAGTGCATGCCTGTTTACTGCCAGTACAAGTTCCACGACATGCCTGCCCACAGGACCAAAGGGCTGAGTCACGGATCTAATATTTATTTCAAAGATGTGAATGTGATCCTCACTGGTCTCCTCAGCACGGAAGAGTTGGTTGAGTTCCTTAGGGGTCCACCATTAGAGATCGAGGTTCATGACCGTGATAGGAAAGCTGAAGAACCTTCTTCCGATCCAGCAGTTTTTGGCACTGAGGCCACTGATGATAAATTAGCCAGCACAGCTGTAGTCCCTACCAAACAGACATCCTACAGTCCATGTAAGGAAATGAGGAAACTCTGTGATCCTTACGGTGTTGCCAAACTAAACCTTTCTGATTTCCTCAGAGGACACAGGTTTCTGAAACTCAGCCTACCTATAAGAGATTCCCATGCAGTGCAATGGCTGAGCACTGACAAGAATGAATGTGAGGAAAATGAGCCTGAGACAGCAGGTACTCTGGAAGCCCAGGACAATGCTATGCCAAATGGTCATTATCTCAAAGCAAACTCTGAGTTGAAGGTGCAAGTTGAAATAGCACGTCCACTCAATCCTGACCCTGACAAAAGTGAAGGGCGTTGCCCATTTGGCCGTATCATTTACATTTTCAAATACAGCAATACAGCTTTTCTGAAAAATCTGAGGTCTGAAATTTTAAGAATCAACGCAGAGGCATTTAATGTACATTGCTATAATGACGAAAAGGCTCAAAGAATTTTACGGGGTCATATGATGGATACCAAAGAAAGAGAAAACAAATGTTTGAATGCTTTAACGGGCTTCCATTTCCTGGATAAAGCTATACACCTTTTTATCTTGGAAGGACTGAAGGATGAAGCCATCAAAAAGCTCTGGGATACAGTACCTATAACGTAAGATATTGCATAGTTACAGTGCTTGAAGTGAAAAAAAATAAGTTCTAGTACTCCCATTTTTACCATGCTAGTACATGTTAACAGTTTCAGCAAACCATTTATAATATAATAGTAATTTTGAAGCTCTGTGAGGATAGACACACTTAATGTTTGAAACACAAGTATTGCTTTAATTACGAAGACGAAGACCGAATTAAAAAGACACAACCTACAGTATTCAAGCCTAGAAAAATTCTAACCTATCCAAGTCTTTAAGGATCCATAACTCTTGGCTCATTTAAGACTCATGGAGACATGTATAATGCAAGCCCTCATGTTACACTGTGCTTGTCATAATTTTTTTCCCTATTTGCTCCTAAGTAAAGAGTAAACTCCTAAACTAAATGCTCATAATTACACTTTCTATAAACTTATTTTGGGTATGGTTAAAAAGAATACTGCTATTATTAGCTAGATAGATAAGCTTTTTGATAAAAAACGTTATAAAAATTTGGTACTCAAAAACACAAAATATGGAAGTGTGAATACTAGCCCACTTCAAGCACTGCTTGGATCAAGCAAATATCCTCAGAAGCTATTCCTTTGTAGAATTGATAGAATTTTTTATTTTACAGGTTGGATGAAGATGTAGAGAAGCATGTCACAGTTCTTTATAACTCAGGTCTAAGCTTCTCAAAGAGGCTCTATGACACTCTGGATGTTGGGTTATGTCCAATTCATCTCCACAAACCACTAGAGACCATCGTGAGACAGCCCCTGGTGTATATCAGAGACTCAGTCCCCTACGCCTGTCTACAAGCTATGTTACGGTACTGTACACACTTTATATATATTGTATATAAGTATTGAGGAAGTATTCAGAAAGTATTCAGACCCCCCTTCATTTATTCCAATATTGTTGTGTATTGGCCTGATGCTACGATCGTTTAAATTCATTTTTTCTCATCATTCTGCACTCAATAAATCATAATGACAAAGTGAAAACAGAATTTTATCCAAAAAAAAATGTAATATAAACAAATTAAATATCACAATATAGACATTGAAAAAAATTAAATATCACATTTATGTAAATATTCAGACACTTTATTCACTTAGTTAAAGCACCTTTGGCAACAATTAGAGCCTCGAGTCTTTTTGGGTATGATGCCACAAGCTTTGCACCTCTGGATCCCTGGATTGGGGCTCAGTCAGGTTGGATGGGGACTGTCGGTGGACAGCCATTTTAGGGTCTCTCCAGAGATGTTCGATAGACATAATGTTTAGACTTGAGGCCAAACAGTTCAATCTTGGTTTCACCAGACCAGAGAATTATGTTCAGTCTGAAAGTTTTTCAGGTGCTTTTTTGCAACTCCAAGCAGGCTTTCATGTGTTTTGCACTGAGGAGAGGCTTCCATCTAGCCACTCTGCCATAAAGCCCAGATGGGTGCAGGGCTGCAGTGATGGTTGTCCTTCTGGAACTTAGTTCCATCTTCACACAGGATCTCTGGAGCTCAGTCAGAGTTACTATTGGGTTCTTGGTCACCTTTCTCACTAAGGTCCTTCTCCCTTGATTGCTCAGTTTGGCCGGGCGACCAGTTCTTTTTTAGAGTGACAGTTGTGCCAAACGTCTTCCATTTGAGAATTATGGAGGCCACTGTGCTCTTAAGAACCTTCAGTGCAGCAGAAATTCTGTTTAACCCCTCCCCAGGTCTGTGCCTTGCAACATTCCTGTCTCTGAGCTCTGATATGCATTGTCAGCTGTGTTACCTTCTATAGGGAGGTGTGTGCCTTTCCAGATCATGTACAAGCAGTTTAATGTATAACAGGTGGACTCCAATCAAGGTGTAGAAACATCTCAGCAACGTTGAAAAAGAAATGGGAGGCATTTCACAAACGGGTGTGAATAATTGTAGGTGAATGTGATATTTCAGTTTTTTCTTTTTAATAAATTTACAAAAATATCTAAAATTCTGTTTACACTTTATCATTATGGGGTACTGAGAATAGATTAGGGAGAAAAAAATGAATTTAAATCATCAGGCTGCAAACAAAATTGGGAAAAATATACAGGGCCCTCCACAATTATTTTCATCCAATAATGTAGCTTCTGGTGAAGAATCTCACTCTAAAAAAAATGGGAAAATCCAACTTTTAATTGAAATTAAATTACTCAGAGGAAAACAAATCCCTTATCAAAAGATACTTATTTTAATCGAAATCACATTTGCCACAATTATTGGTTGTATTTAATAGTTTGTACACCATGTGCACAATTATTAGGCAAGTGTGCATTTTGACCATATCATCATTTTTATGCATACAGTATATTCCAACTCCAAACTGTATAAACTTTAATGCTTATTTCTATTTAAGAATATCAAGTGGTGTGTATTTGCAAAATGAGTGAGGCAACACTCATTTATCAGCAACACCATATCAACATGCGCATAATTATTAGGTAGCTTCTTTTCCTCAGGCAAAATGGGCCAAAAAAGATATTTGACATACTCTGAAAATTCAGAAATTGTAAAAATTCTTTCAGAGAGATGCAGCACTCTTGAAATTGCTAAGATATTGGGGCGTGATCACAGAACCATCAAACGTTTTATTGCAAATAGTCAACAGGGTTGCAAGAAACGTGTTGAGAAAAAAAAGACACAAATTAACTGAAAAAAAAAAAAGATTTCAAAAGAATCAAATGTGAAGCTATCAGGAAAACATTATCTTTCAGTGCCACCATATCCCAGAACTGCAACCTACCTGGAGTGCCCAGAAGTACAAGGTGTTCAGTGCTCAGAGACATGGCCAGGGTAAGGAAGACTGAAACCCAACCACCACTGATAAATACGCACAAGTTGAAACGTCAAAACTGGGCCAAGAACTATCTCAAGACAGATTTTTCAAATGTTTTTTGGACTGATGAGATGAGAGTTACTCTTGATGGACCAGACGGATGGGCCTGTGGCTGGATCAGTAATGGGCACAGAGCTCCACTTTGACTCAGATGCCAGCAAGGTGCAGGTGAACTAGTTGGACCTTTTTGTGTTCAAGATAGACTCAAACTCAACTCCCAAACCTACTGCCGGTTTTTAGAAGACACTTTCTTCAAGCAGTGGTACAGGAAAAAGTCCATGACCATGATTTTTATGCAGGACAATGCTCCATCGCATGCACCAAAGTACTCCACTGCATGGCTTGCCAGTAAAGACCTTAAAGATAAAAGAATAATGACATGGGCCCCTTGGAAAACAGTACACCTCTCTGAGCAGTGTCTGGGAGGCTGTGGTTGCTGCTGCACAAAAAGTTGTTAATCAGCAGATCTAGAAACTGTCAGACTCCATGAAAGGTGGCTATATTGGTCACTCATTATTTTTTTTAAATGTCAGAAATGTTTATTTGTAAATTTTGAGTTGTTTGTTTATTATTCTAATTTTATTTACGGAAATACAGTTGCATAATAATTGTAATCTGCACACTAATTGTTGCCTAATTATTGTTCACATTCACATTTCCTTTGTAGAAATTCAGGTTTCAGGTTTATTAACATTTTGGATTGACTGATAGCACCGTATTTGTTCCATATTAAAAATGAATCCTCAAAATACTCACATGCCTATTAATTGTGCACACAGTGTATGACCTCCCTTTGCCAATAAAACAGGGCTGTGTTTCTTCTAAAATATTTTATAAAGTTGGAGAACACAGAGCAGTGCATCTGAGATCATTCTTCCTTATAGAATCTCACCAGATCGTCTCATCCTTGTGCACACTTCTCTTCAGCTCACCCCACAGATTTTCAGTGAGGTTCAGGTTAGGGGACATTGTCCTGCTGGAAAATCCAATTATGACCCAGTTTTAGCTTCCAGAACCAGACCCAGTTTTGGAGACTTGGTAACCCCAAGATTTAGCTTTTTTTTTTTTGTAGTTCACCAATGGTGACCCTTAGGGATTTTTTTTTTGTCTCTGTAATGCTCCTCACTGTATGGAGCAAAATAAACTTGGGTCCTCTTCCAGGCAAGTTTGTAACAGTTCCAGTTGATGTCCACTTTTTATTATTCCACTAAGAGTAGAAATGGACATTTTCAGGTGAGTAGCTATTTTTTAAATAACTATTCTCTGACTTATGAAGGAAAACACAGTTCTCCCTCACTTGGTTTGTGTGTTCTCTTATTTTTCCCCATGTGGATGACTATGGGAGTTTGGCCTCTGTGTCACCTCATATTTGTACCCCAGTTAATCATGTCATGGATTATAGCTTGAAATTCCTAAACACTCCAGCCAACTCAAAAATGTACAGTTTAAATGGGAAACTGAAATGCTTCAGTTACATTGTTTTCACAATGATTTCCAGGGCTGTGAATAATTGTGGAGGACAGTGTGTGTTTTAAAAAATTAAATGACCACTGCATTTTATTTTATAACCTATTGACAACATTTCCATGTTGTCCCAAATTCCACATAAAAAAAGATGTATTGTTTTCAGACCCTGAATAATGTACAGAAATCAAGATCATATTCAATTTTAAACAACACAATACTAATGTTGGAACTTCATTAGAAATCAATATTTGGTGGAATAACCCTGACATTTAATCACAACTTTCATGCATCTTGGCATGTTCTCCAATAGTCTTTCATGTTGCTCCTGGGTGACTTTATGCCGCTTACATTTGTTATCATACTTTTCCTCATCATAACATTTGGTTCAGGTGATCACCTAATCAGAAGCTCGTAAAGTAAAATGAGGTGCACCTGTGCTGGAATTCCACTACAGACACTGGAATGAAATTGCTCCATACATAGAAATGCTGATTTAAATGAAAAAATTAAAGAGGTCTCTCTCTCTCTCTCTCTCTCTCTCTCTCTCTATATATATATATATATATATATATCTTTCTGGTTTAGATTAAATCACCTCTGCCAAGTGAGTAAACTTGAAGATGTGGTCCAAAACAACCTGTTCCCATCAGCTGAAATGGTTCATAGCTTGAGGAATGAGTTTGGAATTATTCCTAGCGGAGGAGTGGAGAGGTTAATGCCAGACAGCAATGAGTCAAAGGTTATTTTGCATCCTCCTGTGTCACATAAGAGGACATACACACCCATCGACAACCTCAACAAAGACTATCTGGCATGGAAACACAGTCGAGGGCTTTACGCAAAAAACTTTATACAGGTATGACTGATCATTCATTAAATACAAGGGAGAAGTGGTGATGTCTAATAAGAAATAAAATGATGTACTTTTTGCCTAAATTTCAGGCCAATATTGAAGACATCCAAAGAGCAACAAGTGTTTCACAGACGATAAAGCCAACAGTGTTTGTAGCTAAAGTGGATGATGGCCAGACTGCCCACAATTACAGTACTCAGACAATGAACTGTACCAGTCTGGCTAAACAGCTATTGTGTAAGGAGATGGCAAAGGTCAGAATGAGAAAATGAACAGAAACATACAAGACACCTAAGTGATTGGGAATATTCTATTTTCTTTGTAATCACCAGAAGGCACAAAACTGTTTGAGGATCAAATAATGCAAGTGATTCTGAATAATGAATGTACTGAAGTACTTAACAGTTTTGTCCATCATTAAAAGCGCCATATAAATAAAGTTGAATTGAATTGAATTGAATTACAATTTAACTTTGAATTCTAGAAATGTGCTAATAAATGATCACATAACTTACTGTACATCTGTTCTAGGAGCCAGCTCGCAGGTTCACCTATAGCCAGCATTACCATTCCTTCACAGTGGAACCTGTGGATATAGAGGCTGAGCGTAAGGCCTTGGAAGCCAGGTCTCGAGCTGCATGGCGTACCTACAATGGCTTCATCTGTTATAATTTGAAGGACAGCATGGAATCCAACCAACACCCCAATCACCCAGACGAGGCTCGTGTGGAGGAGCTTAGAAAGGTGCCGTCACAGTCATGCGTGTTCACTGTTAGCCCCCACTAGTTTCACGTTCCGTCCCCATTATGTTCCTCCCATGAACCAATTACGTTTTATGGGCATTCCAGTGTGCTTGTGCAAGGATATAGACATTTGGATACTGCTTTCATACCACGCCACCTCTCATCTTAAGTGGATATTTGGTTGCCTATAATGTGACATGGCTAATGCAGATTGACAGATAACTGCAAAGGGCCTAAGGAGATGACCTGCCCCCTCTAAGACACAGGCTTTATCTGATCCACTGTATGTGTGATTTATTGTCCCTAAATCAACATAAGTCAACTGCACAAATATGTCTTGGAGAATATATGATAGAGGAAGGCCTTTTTTTTGTTCCAGTTACATAAAATACTTGCTTACAAATCTCTGGATAAATAATGTCCATGACTGAATGGTGACAACATTTACCTTTTACACATTAGTTCATGGCTATAAATGTCATCTCGATTTGAGCTGGTTATGTATTGTTTTGCACAGGTGTTTCATGCCAGCACTTTTGACTAATGCGATAGACTCTGAACAAATTAAGCATTTGCTTTAGAGAATTCATGGATATTTCTGTCCAATTGCCTTTAAAACTGTGGACTTTTGTTTGGAACAAGAAATACCATCACATCACGAATTAAACAGAACAGATTGTGAAAAGTCTACAAGAACTCTTTCCTTTTGATGAGCAACTTTAGGAAAACTCACTTCAGTTAAATTTTATTTGTATAGCACATTGTCACAAAGCAGCTTTACAGAAATATCTAAATTCTGCTTATAAATTTATGAATCTATAAAATTATCTGTATAGTCTGGCAAGGAAACCTTGAGAGGAAACCTTGAGAGGAACCAGACTCAAAAGGGAACCCGTCCTCATTTGGGTGACACCAGATAGTGTAATTAGAAATAAGATGCTAATGTGACTGTGTGCATGATCAAAAAGTACACTGTTGTATATAATTAACTATAGTTTAAACATTATATTTTGCTCACACTTTCAACTGGATGGACCAGATGGAGGTTGCGTGTTGAAAAAAATTCAAGTGATTGCTCACAAAAAGCCATAAAAGAGAATCAGTCATGATGCTTTCTGTTTAAAAACTACACTCAGTTTTTTCCAATTACTTGGTTCGATCTGCTGAAATACTTTGTTGAACCACCACTTGAAGACCACTGCTTTACAGGAGTATCTGATCTATACAACTGAGCTTATCTGAATACAAATTTACACTTTAACATGACACACAATTTGACACACAGTTTATAACAGTGTGAATGTCTGTCCTCCATGAACAGCCCTGGAAAGAGAATATTCTTCATGGGAACATACTTAAGCCAGTCCTGAATAGGACCACATGGCCTTGGAGCAAACGGCACAAGGACTTTGAGCTTTACAAGAAACCACCTGCTGTTTTCGGTCCAGTACCTCCAATTACTATTCACCTCGCAGGTAAAAAAAAAATTATAATAAATAAATATTCAGCACACTAACACATTGTTTTTTAAAACAGTACATATCTGATGTTCCCTCATCCTGCTTTTTGTGGGCTTCATCTAGGAGAAGTCCTGTATCAGGAACAGCTTCAAGCTACACATGCTCAGTATGTCAGATGGCTGAGAAAAATCTTGCCTGATGAGGAGTCTGCAGGTCACGGTCGAGTTCCAGAGTTCGAGTGCCATATGCAAAGAGTAGGCCTGGATAAACTACATGACATACTGAAGGACAAGCCTATGAAGCTATCTCTGAGAGCATGGAGGAGATCACTGGTACAGGGTTATGCACCCAAAATTTACATAACATGTTTATACAGTGCCAGTCAAAAGTCTGGACACACCTACACATTCATAGGTTTTTCTTTACTTTGACTATTTTTTATATTGTAGAACAATATAAAAGTCATGAAAGCATATGTCAAGTGCTTAACTACAGTAAGTAAAGAGAAACAAAAGTCCATCGTTACATTTAGACATGAAAT
>JAOVYU010000001.1:21648206-21661629 GCA_025674565.1 Synodontis membranacea | reverse complement strand
AATTTATTATTATTTTTTTTAAATTAAAATAGATTCATGTCATTTCATGTTTTCTCTGTTCACCGTGTACAAACTTGATTGCTGCCTACAAAAATTGCTGTCCAGTAATTTTTAATACTGTGTGTACCCTAGGTACAGTATATAAACAGTTGTTTAATTCCAGATAAACATTCTAAATAATGTTGTCTGTACTCATAGCAGCTGCGGATATATGCTATTATTGGTCAAAGTATTTTTTTTTTCTATCAATTTTTATGGATCTGCCCATAAGGTTGTCATATTGGGACCGGCTCAGTATATTCAATAGGGTGTTTCAGAGTCATTAGGTTCTGTAAACACAAATATAACAATGCACTGACATTAAAAAGGAAACATTCAACATTGAAAATGTTATAAAGTACTTCTGTATTAAAGTACATGTATTAGCAAGTACTCCAGTACTTTAACAAAGTAAAAATTTGACTTTTACTTGTTTTGGAGTAATATTTGACCTGAATTCTGGAAAACAATCTTGGACAAAGTTGTGTACTTCTGTGTGTAGGTATGTTAATCTGGCTCCTTACACAATGTGATTTTTCAAGCAGATGGCCAATGCAAGGTCAAAAGTTAGCTTAACATGTTTTATTGCTAAGCAATATTTCTGATTTTATGAAGTAGAGGTGTCAAAGTGTATTACTTTCATTTGGTATTCAGATTGTTTTCCGAGTCTCATGATCATCCACACTACAAAATGGCTCTCAAGTAGGGAATAAGTTAGACAAGTCTTGGACAGGGCACGATGAAAAGGCAATGGGAAAAAAATCATCAGAAGAGAATAACAGAGATCAGCTTCAGGGCAATATTGTGAATATTGTTAATCACATTTAAGGTACCTTTGAAATGATTATAAGCAAAAATCAAATGTGCAATACTAGTATACTAGTGAATAGTTTAATGGAGTATATAGCCAAAGCTCTGTGGACACCTGATCATCACGCACACACATACACACACCTCACATGCTTGTTGAACATCTCATTCCAGATGTAGTCCCTCTGTGCTAATATAATAACCTGCACTTTTCTAGGAAGCTTTCCACTAGATATTGGAGCATGGCTATGGGAATTCAGCAACAAGAGCATTAGTGAGGTCAGGCACTGATGTTTAATGAGGAGGTTATTTTTTTCAGTTCATCCCAATGGTGTTCACTGGGGTCGAGGCCACTCAAGATCTTCCACTTCAATCTTGACGAACCATGTCTTCATGGACCTCACTTTGTGCACAGAGGCTTTTGCCGATGGAAAAGGTTCAGGTCCCTTAGTTCCAGTGAGGGGAAAAAATGCTACAGCATACAAAAACTTTCTGTACAGCTGTGTGCGTCCATGTGTGGAAGAACCACATATGGGTGTGATGGTCAGGTGTCCGCAAACTTCTGGCCATTTAGTGCTTTTTATATTATGTTCATCACAGCAATCTATTTTTGGCAATTAATAAATTGCACCTATGCTTAATAGCAAACTGCATGTTTCTCAGGGTATATGTCACAGACAGATCGACAAGTTCAACAAGTTATGAATCTGACAGTATATTTTTATTTTGTGATAATCACATGGTCACAGTTATAGATTTACATCTATAGGGTCTCATAATCTACTTAGAAACAGAATACATATCAACATGAATATTCTCCTGCTTTGATCTGATAACTAGACCTATAAAATGAGCTACATTGTATGTGTGTGTGTGTGTGTGTGTGTGTGTGTGGGTGCGCCTGTGTAATAGAATGCAGTGTGTGTCAGACTAAATGTAAGAAATTCAGGCAACAGCCAGACCTACAGAGGATCCAATGCCAAATCGAATACATGTAATAGAATAAGTGGGTTAATAACTCTCTTTAAAGAGATACAAATTCACCCATGAAATGATGGTTGACAAATTAAATACTAATAATACACACACATAAGCCCTATATCCCTAACCCTTCCCTTTAAAATTAAATTTTAGAGGTATTCATAAGCCTTTTTAATTGTTTTCCCATTTACTTATACATTTTCATATGTACAGTGACAATCTTGGTCAGACACACACATACACAAGTGCAATGATGTCTTTTTTTTTCTTTTCTTTTCTTTTTTTTTCTTTTCTTTTTTTTTTTTTTTACAATGAGTAAAACCAGAATACATGCTAATGTGCAGCAAATTGGTGTAAAATGTTAGAGCAAGCCAAACAACCCTTCAATCATAAACAGAAAACAAAAGAATACAAAGAATAAAACAAGTATAAGTAAATTTCCTAAGCTTATGGTAGAGGACAGTTCAACAACAGTGAAAAGTCATGCAGGGGAATATGAGTTTTAAACTAAACATCCTGTTCTGCACATGAATAAAGCATTACACTTGCTATCTGCTGTGTTAAAAAAAACCAATAAAACAAGAATAAAACAAACAAAAGGTTTGAGGAAAATAAAAAAAAGTAGAGACATTTGCTTATTTATTTATTTATTTATTTTTACTTTGTCCCAGAAATCAGTTTATTTCAAGATAATTCTTTTAGAGCTATAATCTGTTGAATGAATTTCTTATTGTGGCATGGCTTATTATTATCTATTATATTATTTTATTTTATAAATAAATATTATCTATGCAGAAATGGAAAAGCTCCATCTGAGATTTAATTGGTAATCTACTATGTGAATTACAAACCTGAACCTGGATCTGAGAGCAGCTTTCAAGGAACATTAATAATTAATAATAATAATAATAATAATAATAATAATAATAATAATAAAGAATCAGGCCATGACAAGCAATTTGCTTTAATCACTTCTCACTCTGATAACCACCGTTAATGATCCTACAGTGTGTAATTCATATATTGTAGTAGGCTTATAGAACATCTTTACAGTAGCTGAAAAGTTTGATCTGCTTTTAAAGCCTTGATACACAGTGTGTACTTTATAGCTGGAATATAGCTGGTTCTATTCACTTTGTCTATAGCTGAATATCTTCTGGTACAAAATATGACAAAATGACTTCCATAGGAACACAGTCGCATGAAGAGAAGTTTACATACTTTTAATGTCACTTAAATTTCAACAACAGTCAAAGTTAACACTGATATTTCTGGGAATATACAATATTTAGAGAATATCCTTACAGTATAATGTTACATGCAAGAGTACTTCAGTTGACATTCCTCACTGCAAGTCGCTAGAACAGAGAACGGAGGGAGAGCAGCAATGCAGAATTAAAGACAACGCTTAAAGGGAAAAAAAAAAAAAAAAAAAGAGTAGACTAGTCACTAGACTGCAAATGTTCATTTACAAAACTGAAACATACATATTGCACATATGATTAGTACAAAAAAAGACAAACCAAACAAAAACGGGACCAAAAAAAAACAAAACAAACAAAAAAAAAAACACTTGCTAAGCAAATCTCTTCACTGCTGATACTCATTTCAGATAGAACAAACCTCTATCCCAGCTGCTGTACATAAGTGAACACTTACAAAAATGAGACAAGTGCTATTTAGAGCTTTCTTATTTGAGCCAAGATCACCGTAATCAGCTTTCTATACACAGCATATTCAGCATAAAGAAAGTTACAAAAATCAAAGATGTGTGTGGAAAATTGATATAAACCTTATCTCTCAATCTTCTGTGATTGGGTACATAACTCATCTCCTGGCATACACTACCGTCATACAATACATAGCTGGATTTGTGAGCAAGTGAAAGGCATTCATCAAAAAAAAAGAAAAAAGAAAAAAAAGAAAAGGTAGAAAAAAAGAAAAACAACCCACAAACAAGTCAAAAGTAGAATTGCAGAAAGCCTGTTTCAAATGTATACTGCATGCAGAACCACAGACAGCAGCACCTGGGGTTTGAAGGGGCTCACACTCACTCAGCCCGCTGAGAACACAAATAGCACAGCAAGAACCCGGGAGAAATCTCGTGAAAGTTTGGGAAAGAAATTAGTCACTCTGAAATGTAGCCTCCCTCCTTAAAGTCAAAAACAACAGTCTAAATCTTCTTGAGCAAAGCATGTCCGTTTTGTTTTTTTGTTTTTTTTTGACCCCCAAAATACCCCAGTCAAATCTGCTTGATCGTTATTATCTTTAAATGTACAGTTACTTCATATAATTTTATTAATTCCTAAAAAAATAGTTAAAAAAATAAAACCATGGTGCGCTAAGTGGCCAAGACTGATGAGTCGAGGCCTAGGGAGGATTCCTGCATTAGCTAGCTTCTTCCTCCTGCTCTTCTGCCTCCTGATTGTTCAGTGATGAGCAGATGAGTGGTAAACACAGTTCTGCCGGAACAGAAGATTCTCTTTTTTTTGTTCGTTCAGGAATCTTCCAGAGTTTTGCTTTAAAGGCAACCAGAGGAGTTTCAGGTCAAGCCCTCACTCGCCTAATCAAAAGTGTTGGACTGAGTTTTATAACAGTGAAACTAGATCTTCTACTTCAAGAGTATAATACTGAGATTTTTCATCTCACGCCTCAGACACATTTTGTTCTGTAACGGTAATATTGATTGTTGGTATTATTTTACAAAATAGTATATGCACGACATACACAAAGCATTTCTTACTAACTCAGTAACTGCTTTTGAATAATTGGCACATTAAAGACTGCTAACTATTTCACAGAGAACTGTGGTCTACAGCTACATTAAATACTGGAACACGTACATCTTTGTGACTTTATTCATGGCTAGACTGTTGACCATTGGATTTAAACGCTCCATTTCTAGGCATTGTCATTCTACTGAGACTGTTTGTTTCTGCTAATTAGCAAGCAGGGTATTTCATAGCGCTTCATAAGCAATTAATTACAAGATAAAACAGTAGATATGGTCTTTGTGCATGCTCGGCATTGTCATTTCATGAAGCCGGACAAATGTCCAGGTATGCAGCAAAAAAAAAAAAAAAAAAAAAAAAAAAAAAATAANNNATATCAACCTAATGAAAAAAAGCAGCTTTGCCTGGGAGTGGACTGTTGAATTGTGATGTGCAGGGAATATGAAAATGGAAGTGGGAAACCCAAGGGGTCTCGCAGGCCTCTGAAAGGCTGGAAAAAAGAAAGCCAGTGTTACACAGTGTGCGTCCCCTTGCTCTTCCCAGAGGAAAGGGGCTTGAAATGAAATGAAACGAGTCACAATGCCTTTTTGTTTTCATTCCCTGGGCCACAGTCCTTCACATGCCAGCTATAGAGCAAATCTGCCCAGGTGTCACTGGAAAGTCAGTCCCGGTCTCAGTCCCTCACACTACAGTGCTGATGCCGCTGTGTTTGGGCTTTGCGCTTCCCTGGCTGGCTACCGCTGGAGGAGCCTGGCTAAGGTGGTGCTGCAGGTGGGGTTGAGCGTGTGGCCCGTGGGTGTGAGATGCATGTGAATGGCCATGGGAGGAAGAGGCTGCTGCAGAGGAAGGGTGGTACTGGATGTGTGCAGGTGGGTGGTAGTGGTGGTGGTGGTGGTATGGAGGTGGGTTCTGCTGAACATGGCAGTACTGGGTGTGGTGTGGTGGATGTGTGTCGCTTAGGCTAGTGCTCTCACGAGCTGTGTGGTGCAGGTTGGAGGGGTGAGGTGTGTGAGAGATCAGGGTGGGGTGGGATGGATGAGGAGGCTGCGGGGGCAGAGAGGATGACTTGGCGCCCCGCTTGGTGCCGAACAACGAGCCAAGCAGCGAGGATGAGCTGGGCACTGAGTGCTGGCGCGAGGGGCAGTCACGGCTGGAGGCAGCACGGCGCCTCATGTGAGGGCTGCTAATGATGGAGCCCTGTAGAGAGAGACACAAAAGAGAGAGAGAGAGAGAGAGAGAGAGAGAGACACACACACACACACACACACACACACACACACACACACACACACACACAATGTAAGAGGAGACAAAGCAGCTCAATCACAAAAACTGATAAATATCCAGCAGGGTATCAGACTACTGTGCTGAAAGGCTGCAACACCACTGGTCTAATTCAAATACTAATTAGTTGTTTACATGCAATGTGTTTTATTTTCATGTCAGTAAAATAAATATATCTATGAAAATAGACATCTTTTTGTCGATCTCCTGACATTAGATGAAGGTCAGGCAATAAAATCATCTGGTTGTTTCATGGTTACAAAAAACATTACATTACACTGCACGGACTATATTACATATTATGTAGTGGTGTCAGATTGATAACTCAAGCAGCTTTCCAAGGACTGGAGTCTGACAAGCTGCTATAAAAAGCAATGCCCTGAAAAAAAATCCCAAAACTTTAAAATCTTGTATAGGTGGAATGTAGTTGGAATAATCAAAAGATTACAAAATAAATGTACAATCAGGGCAATATGCAATATAAAGTGCATTTCCATGCCTCACATTGTTCATCAGAATGGTATATTTTGTAACAAAAGGTAACAAAACTGTCAGGCAACATGGCACTATTTATAACAAGACCTCATCAGCCAGTGTCACATAGTAGAAGATAGAAAATACTGAATGGTCATGCATGCCATGCAAAAGCTGGAACAGGCAGTGAACGGTAAATATTAATAAAGCTCAAGTTTGAAATATTGTTTGTGTGTGTGCGTGCATGTGTGCGTGCATGCATGCATTCTTCGCAGTCATGGGAAATGAGAAATGGTTTTTAATTACTTTGTCCACTAGTTGTGATTTTAGCAATCAAGCATGAATTGATAAAATATTCCTAGCCATATTGCTACTCCAATACTTTATAGTACTCCCCGATATTCTCGTTTTTAAGCAAAAAGAGGTTCTTTTGACTGGGCAGGAAAATATACGCATTGTCAAGGCTGGAGAGGAAGTGGATGTGTCTTTCCTTTTAAGGTCAAAACCATTTATTTGCATCACAGCCAGATGTAAACTATACACACCGATCAGGTATAACACTATGACCACTGAGAGGTGAAGGGAATCAAACGGATAATCTCTTCTTCATGGCACCTGTTAGTGGACAGGATATATTGGGCAGCAGGTGAAAATTTTGTCCTCAAAGTTGATGTGTTAGATGTAATAAAAATGGGCAAGCGTAAGGATATGAGCGAGTTTGACAACGGCCAAATTGTGATGGCTAGACAACTGGGTCAGAGCATCTCCAAAACTGCAATTCTTGTGGGGTGTTCCTGCTCTTCAGAAGTCAGTATCAATCAAAAGTGGTCCAAGGAAGGAACAATTGTGAACCAGCAACAGGGTCATGGGTGGCCAAGGTACATGGGGAGCGAAGGGTGGCCATGTGGTCCGATCCAACAGACGAGATACTGTGGCTCAAATTGCTGAAGAATTTAATGCTGGTTCTGATAGAAAGGTGTCAGAACAGGCAGTGTATCACAGTATGTTGTGTATGGGGCTGCATAGCCACAGACCAGTCAGGGTGCCCATGCTGACCCCTGTCCACCGCTGAAAGCAACAACCAATGGGCACATGAGCATCAGAACTGGACCACTCGCTTACCTGGGGAACACATGGCACCAGGATGCACTGTGGGAAGAAGGCAAGCCCACGGATGCAGTGTGATGCGCTTTGGGCAATGTTCTGCTGGGAAACCTTGGGTACTGCCATCCATGGATGTTACTTTGCATTGTTGCAGACCACATACTCCCTTTCATGGAAACGGTATTCCCTGACGGCTGTGGCCTCTTTCAGCAGGATAATGCCACAAAGCAAAAATGGTTTAGCAATGGTTTGAGGAGCAGAACAATGAGTTTGAGGTGTTGACTTGGCCTCCAATTAAGCATCTGTGAGATGTGCTGGACAAACAAGTCAGATTCCTGGAGGTCCCACCTCACAACTTACAATACTTAAGGCATCTGCTGCTAACACCATGGTGCCAGATACCACAGCACACCTTCAGGGGTCTAGTGGAGTCCATGCCTCGATGGGTCAGGGCTGTTTTGGCAGCAAAAGGGGGACTGACACAATATTAGGCAGGTGGTCATAATGCTATGCCTGATTGGTGTATGACAAACAGAAGAAGCAAACCAGCATGCTGAGAAACACTGGTTGTAGCATGCTGACTATCTGTTTGTAACATGGTTGACAGCAGTAACTTGCTGAAAACAACACACACATCACAATGGGAGTTGGACTAATAGTCTCCAATATTCATTAGATACAAATAGCAAAATGGTTATTGGTCACCATTAGTATAATTTTCATTAGGATGTGTTTTTTTTTCCCCAGTTGTGAATGTGAAGTAGAATACTTTCAAAGAAACGTCTACATTCGGGGCAAATAGCTTATGTGGTGAGTGAGGTCATCACAAACACACAAACTAAAACATCCAATAAAACGGTGCAAAGGGAAAAAAAAGCGAGAAGAAAGTTGCAGTTTCATAGACAAAGGCGTCACTAAGGAGCTCTTGCTCACGGCAGGCTGAAGGGGTGAGCCTTACATTATGGTACTTACGTCCATATTGCTGTCTAGAGATCCTGCACTGCTGCGGCGACCTCGCTTGCCTGAGCAGGACAAGCCACAAATCAGAGCACGCTTACACAGCACAGCACAGCACAGCACAGCACAGCACAGTGGGGAAAAACAGAACAGCATCTAGCCTGCTTGCCTGCAGGGGGCACTAACGGATACAGGGCAAGCCACTAGTTGCCTCACAACCAGTGTGCTGAGTTTGGGAGAATAGGATTGGGGGTAAGCAGCTAGATGTCTTCTGGGTACGAGCGGAGGATGGAAGATTTAATTTTATTTGATAGATTGAGCACCTTTCTAGGCTAGCATGAAAAGAGCTGGCATTTTCTAGCAGCTTTTAACTTACATAATATAAAGGGCAACTGATTCTAGCCCTCTAACCGTACACATTATAATGAGACTAACTTACCTAGCAGTACCACAGGATACAGGGCTAAAAAAAATAACATTAGGGAAATGATGTGTAAAAAAATAAATAAATAAATAAATAGTATAATTGGTCTATCTTTTATAACTGGTCTATCTACAAAGCTAAAGGTATCATGTTAGCAGTAATATTACCTGTCAGGATCACAATGCCTGATAGTTAGTCATCACTGAATATGACAAACATATCTGTTATCTTACTATTTGGGACAACATTACAACTACTGTGCAAAAAATGTGTCTTTGTAATCCATGGGCTGGTAAATATTAATAAAACATTAGAGGGACACAGTGTTCACAAATACACAAAAGGTGTTACTTATCCTCACCTTCGTTATATGATATACTGTATAAAGCTGCCTACCGCAGCGAACACACTAGCTCCTGGTTTCATTGTCTTAGCTCATTTCTCACTCACAGTGTGTCTGTATTATCACCTGGCTGTGTTGACAGAAAAGCTGTGGGTAGCTGTTTACACCTTCCCAGTTTCTCCTGTGCAGTCATGATCACGCAATCATGCAGCTTAAAACTAAGTGCAGAGAATATCAATTACTTACTCTGCTTTACATACTTCACCTTCTAATCAAACCCCTTTATGCTCTATGGATCTTCTGTGTTGAATGAAATGCCAGTATTAGCAGCCAGCAACTGCCCAACTTGGGCTCAAAGTTCATTCGACTTCGTTAAAAACTGGCTAGAAAGTTTCTAAATTATAGCAGTTTAGTACCCAAACATGGAGGGAACAAATGTTTTAGATGAAACAATAAACACTGTCACAGGAACAATTTTAGAAACCCAGTTTTTTTTTTGTAGAACTCAGGAACATCAGATGTGTTTCCAAAAGACTGACAAAGACAGCTCATATTAATTACTGGCCTATAATTTCCAGGAACCTTTTTAGTTCCCATACTCATGATTTTCACTTAAGAGATGTAAGATGGCAATGTAAGAGAAATGCAATGAAGGTTTTGCTTTTCAGTGTAACACATTGCCCACATGTATGCACCACTGTCACTGACTGGGACACTGATCTGGAATATCTATCTGGAATGAAAAATTCTACATATATTAACACAACAAAGCAAAATCAATAATGGACAAAGACTTCAATCTCAGCTTGCTCCATCTTTGCTGTGTGTGTGTTTTTTTTTTGATGCTCACTGATAACCACTTCTGTTAATGGTATGATTCCTAAAGTGGAAACACACAATTCCAAACCTGTTCTTACTTAGACTTATTAAGGCAATGTTTAATTGCTAAAAGGTTGCAGAACCTCAGTGGAAACACAGTTATTGTTTCTCAAACGTGCAAGAACTTGAGCTATAATCAGCGGACGATTATTCAGAAAGTCAGTGTTTTGTTCAGATGAGGTGCACAACTGAGACTATTCGTAGCACCACCCGTAGATTATTGTTTTTAAATTTTTATGTTCTTCTTTCTTTCAAGTGGCGACCTTTGAAATTACCTGCATCAGAAAGGTCACGCAAGGAACTGCTGAGGGCGCTTCTCTTTAGACCCTCTCCCATGGCATAGCTGTCATCCAGACTGGCACGGCTCAGGTTGCCATTGCCGGTCTCCTTTTTCAAACCAGAGCTCTGCGAGATGCTAGGCCGCACTACACCTTTCTGCTTTTCCAGCTCAGCTATACGCACACACATCAAAATACACACAAGTACCAAAATACATCTGTATCCAAGTAACTGTTTAACCAGTAAAAAGAGAAAAGCCCAAGATGGACCCTGACCAGCAGGACACATTTTAATTCTGAAGCCATTACAACACAGACATTACAAAGTAACTGCTATAAAGTTACAGAAAAAAAGAAAGACAGTTCAAAAATCTTGCTGGTTTTAGTCATAGGCGACGACATAGTAATGAGGTTATGAAGGAAGGCAACTGATGCTCACATTCAATCCTGTATTTCTCCATCTCCTGCACCTCGGCGATGGACTCCCGCAGGTCATCTGTAAACTTCTTGCGGTCTTGTGGGTTTGGTGCATTGAAGTTGATCAGAACTTTGATATCAGCGCCGGGGATGGCTGATGTGAGCCGCACGCCATTGGGATAAACTGGTAAACAACAACCCAAGATCACTTAACAAGGACAGATAATAACACAGGCTCATGCTGTCATACACACTGAAACAACAAATACATCATTTTAAAAGCACGCATCGAAATCTTCTAATGAAAGCTTTTGTTTGTTTTGAATATTTAATATATTTATAAAATGAGACTGCTCTGAGAACAAAGCTTCTGGTTTAAAAAGTGATTTGGTGAAGAAAAAGTAGATTCAAGAAGTATAAGAAGAGATTCAAGACAGTACATCAATAACTCATTTTGAATTGCCCATCGTTCTGAATTACTGCAAAATACAGGTTATATAGTATTTGTATAGATCTTGAAAACGTTATACCTTAAATACTACTGCAAAAAACTTCTTAGGTTTTTTTAAAAGGAAAAAATATTACGAAAAACAAGCGAGTAATAAAGTTCATTGTCACTGATGAATGTTTAGAACTACAATACAGTTATAAAATATTTAAAAACACCCATTATTCGCACACACAAAAAAACTCCATAAAAAAATATTTGTATATATGAATATATAAAAATAAAAATAATGTGTCGTGTGCGTGCTTGTGAAGTGTGTGTGAGAGAGAAAATAATATGCATATAAAAAAAGGTATATAACATAGTGGTCACTTTTAAAGGTACAACCATCTAGCTACACAAACTGGCCATTTTATTCCCACCACTTGCACTAACTATATATCAATATAAACTGTAACAACTATAAGAACAGACCAAAATCTTAATTTTGTGAGTGTGGGTATGTGGGTCAGTTTACACAAGGACTGGACGTGACATCCACCAGCAACTTAGGGAAAAAGAACGAGAAGCAACAAAGTGCAATATTTATGTAACATTTCTGTAACATTTCCTTTTATACAAATTTTTTATACATATTTCTAGGGGCACGGTAGAATCGTGTAAAATTATAAAATTGTGTGTTTCATATAATTAATTCCTGCTGCTGTGCTTTATTTTTATATTTTGTAATTTTTGTAATTGTAGACACAGAAGGCTTAAAAATCTGTGTGACATTTTTTTACGATCTTTGTATTATCTGATAAATATTTGGTCACATATTTGGTAACTACAGAGAACTGAACTAAACATCTTTTTCTCTCTAATGAAGAAACAGATAACAGTAACAGATAAGAAGAATGAAAATGCTTTGTGACATCTCTTGTATTAGAAAACATTGACATAAATGAAACATTTTTTGCTGGGAATGACTGATGCTCAGGGAAGATGGAAAAGAATAGCAGGGAGGAAAATGGCACTCACACTGGTTCTCAAAGAGGAGCACCTGCATGCCATAAAGAGAGAAGGACTGCCTGAAGCTGTATGTCACTGAGTTCTTCTTCTTCTGGAAAATCTTGGTGACCTGAATCAAAGGGAGCAAATACCTTAGGACCCCATCTGCTACTGCTTATCCTTTATATATTTATCTTAACCGACACTCTTCTGTCATACAACATCTACAGTCTCGGAGTTCACACGAGTTCATCCAAGACTCATGGAACCACTGCATCCTTCTGAATTGGTGGTTATGAACTTGACTGTCAGAAAGATCTATTCTGTATACATGAGCTAAAGGATTCCTGAAACTGGCTAGTGTTGTTCTGTTCGAGCGAAAGAATGAACGTGATTAATTGTCATTACTGACACACCACAGCACATACTGTGTCCTCTGCTTTTAACCCATATGTGAATCGTGACACACAGCAGGGGGCAGCTATTTTCAGCGCCTGGGGAGCAGTGCTTGGGGGCGGCACCTTGCTCAGGGTACCTCAGTGGTACCTTGCTGGTCGTGGGATTCGGCCCTGCAATCTTCCGATTATAAGGGCGTTTCCCTAACTGCTAGGCCACCATACAGGAGAAATGAAGTCTATCATTCCCATGCAGAGACAGAAGCAACTGTTTATGCTGCTGCTCCATTTAGAAGCTGCAGGTCTTTGTACTTCCCCTTGTACTTGGAAGTCACTCCAGCAGCTCTTTCAGGCTTACCACCAGAAGGTCATTGAAGAGGAAGATCTCTCTCTGGTGGAGGCCAAGTTTCTGTGGCTTGTTGGGATCTGGGACCTCAAACAGCCTGCAGTAACACACTAGTCTACGATGTGGTAAGGACAGCACCTGTAAAAGACAAAGCACACAGCCCATGTTTATCAGTATGTCATAGGATTATGTTCAGCCATGTTCAGTGTTTGTGGAATTATGCTCAGGGTGGGTAAAGGGCAAGTAGTCATAACAATGATACCTTATAAAGAACACAATAAAGGGAAAAAGTCTTACAATCAAATATCTATCTGCAAAACATCACAATAGACCTTATGCTAAAACTATAGTGAATTTTGTGCCATACAACCATACTTTTTTTTGACCATACACACAGTTATAGAAGTGAATTATTTGTATACACTCAAATGCAAATGGGTTCCCTTTGGAGTCTGGTTCCTCTCAAGGTTTCTTCCTCTTTTGAAGAGTTTTTCTTGCCACAGGCTTGCCTCTTTGGGATAT
>JAOVYU010000001.1:21546797-21558440 GCA_025674565.1 Synodontis membranacea | reverse complement strand
TAATGCAATTTGGAACAATCAGTGCTGAGAGAGAGAGAGAGAGAGAGAGAGAGAGAGAGAGAGAGAGAGAGAGAGAGTAATTCTTCAATGACAGAACATATAAACAGAGGTTCCTCTACAGGGGTCACTGTTCCCTGGAAAGGTCATTCAGCTGAATTTACTGGAGGAGGGCTCAAAGCTCTCCTTCAATAAATTCATCATGTGCTCTGAGCTGTTTAACTGCTCCAGTGTCAGAATATAAAGGTAACCCAATATTACATGTTGCCATTATGAGTGGCTCATGGCTCACCTCTAGCTGTGAGCGCGACTGTGAGTGTATGTGCTTTGCTTTTACAGTAATGGTTAGCAATTTACTCTGCAGCAATACAACAAACAATGGCACTGAGTTCACATTAGTCATGGAGCGTCAGCTATGACGCATCAAAAAAAAAAAAAGAGCCAAAAATCTGTTTTGGGAGAGTAACTCATGTGCCAAGGTCATTGTTTGATATTCATAGAGACTTGAGGGAGATTAAGAGAGATGAGACAAGCTGCAGTATTATGAGCGTAGTGTATAAACACAAGGGGTGAGGAATGGAGCGCTGACGTACAGTATGTTTAAACAATGTTGACATGGCTCAACTGATAGATCTCACCCCAGACTAGCTTTCAAAGCGCTGGCTCCTTTTAAACACAGCAAATTTCTCAGGATACGTCAGTCAGCTTGGTGTGATACTGTAAATACAAGCACAGTTCTTAAATAAATAAAAAAAAAGGGCAAAACATGAGAAAAAGTCCAGATGTCTTCCTGTGTCCACGCCAAACCCCAAAAAAGCCAAGCAGCGAGAGCAACAGGTGGCTGAAAATAACTTCCAAACACACACCTATCCCCTCCCTCTTCTCCCTGCAAGTTTTCATTCTTTCCCAGATCCAGGCTCATAAACAATCATTTGCTACTAAGTAGGGGAATTTTGAAATGCGAGTCCCTAGGAGTGGAGAACCACTGCTCTGTATGAGAACATTAGCTTTATAGAGCTGGGATCGAGTTCATTTTTGGGGCTTGAACTGGCTTATAATATGTTTTTGCCTCTACACACAGTACATACCACAGGGAATTATGCGATGTATCTACATTACATATCTAATTGTGGAGCAGGGGGCGAGGTCACATGCTGGTTTGCGAATAGAGACTGGAGCCGGGAAAGATGAGCGTGTAGGACATCTGTGCGGAATTTTTCTTACAAATGTTCTGAGTTTCAGTGAGTGGCGGCAAGGACAAAAGGGGGAGAGACTACAGCCATGAGAGAGAGAGAGAGAGAGAGCGAGAGAGAGAGCAGGGCAGGGCAGGGCAGCATAGTGTCGTGTGTGTGTGTGTGTGTGTGTGTGTGTGTGCACGCAATATGAAATAAAACCCCTAAAAAGCAAAATAAATAGTAAAGAATATTAAAGAGCCCCTTTTTGCGTTGTCCCAAGCCTGCCTCCTGTTGATTCATTTCCAGTCCACCTCATAATGTGTCACACTAATATACGACCAATTTTTACATTTTACTTACTTTATTTTACTACTGACATTACAGAGACCATGTGGGGGCACAGCAGTTGATGCTGCTGTTTCACTGCTGCAGGACCCCTGCTTTTAACCATGAGCTCAGGTTACTGTCTGTGTTTCACATGTTCCCCCTGTTGCCTCTCCAGTTTTCTACCAATTTTCCAAAAACACTCTAACAGCCCTTTTTTCACCAAGGTGAACAAGGTGCTAGTTTCACAGGATAGAGTACCAGCATAGAGCTATGGCGTTACATCACCGTACTAGTGCGTCACAAAAAAAAAATGAATATCACTATAAAGTGCAATATTTTCCATCAAATTTAAGAATGTGAAAATTTTATATATTCTAGGCTCATTCACGTAAACGGAAATGTGTCAACCGTTATTCTATTTTAATTTTGAAAATTTATGGCCTACAGTTCAAACCAATGAAATAAAAACATCTCAAATTATTAGAATATTTAATTTCAAGTTTAAGTACATTTCTATTCAAACAGATTAAATATCACGTGTCTCTAGTCTAGTTCGGTACACACAACCACAATAACGCTGACTTCTGGGAAGACTGCTGACATGAGGGCTGTATGGAAGCATGTTGATGGAAAGTTGACAGGAAGGTAAAAGTGTGGAAGGAAAACGTGCACAAGCAACAGGGAAGACCGTATTCTTGTGAGGACTGTCAAGAAAGGTCGACTGAAGAACTTGGGAGAGCTTCACTGAAGGAGTGAACTGAACTGAGCTGGTGTCAGTGCATCAACAGCCACCACACACAGACGTCTTCGGGACAGGGGCTACAACCGTCGCACTCCTAACCTCAGGCCACTCCTGAACCAGAGACAATTTCAGAAGCATCTTACCTGAATTAAGGAGAAAATGAATCGGAATGTTGCTCAGTGGTAAATAGTCCTCTTTTCAAATGAAGTTAAATTTCAATTTACCTTCATTTTACACCATTTTAAAGGTGCTTGGAATGCAGCGTGAAGTTTCCAAAGTCTGTGGTGATTGGTGCCATGCTGGTGTTGGTCCACTGCGTTTTCTCAAGTCTAAAGTCAACATCTGCTGACAAGCTTTATGGAGATGCCAATTTCCTTTTCCAGCAGGAATTAGCACCTGCTCACATTGCCAAAACTACTACCAAATGGTTTGCTGACCATGATATTACTGTGCTTCTGTGTATTACTGTGCTTCTCTTCGTAGAGAATCTATGGGGTACTTTCTCGGGAGGATGAGACACACCCGACCCGGATTTCTTTTTTTTTTTTTCAGTGCACACACATAACGGACAGCTAGCCGAGTGAAGGGAAATTTGCTGGATTGACAAAAAGTGTATCAGATTAGAATCAATGACCGCACTTTTAAGCGGACAAGCAAAATGAAAATAATGAAATGTTTATTAAAAAAAAAAAAAAAAAAAAAAAAGCTTTTTTCCTTCTACTTTTCAAATCAAATCACTTCTTATTGCCATATCATGTTACTGTTACACATGTACAGTACATGTGAATGAAATTCTTGTGTGCAAGCCTCACAAGCAACAGTGGTGTACAAATTAATAAGAAATAAATATGCACATGAATATGCACATTTTCTCTATATTTTGCTATATTGTGCAATGTCCTTATTTGTACAGAATATTTTACAAATGTACAAAATATGTCCTTATTTGTACAGAATATTTTTATTATTATTTTATTTTATTTTTTTTAAGGTCACGGGCGGTCGTATATGCATGTCACTGCATATCGTACTGTGTATGACTGTGTATGTGACAAATAAAATTTGAATCTGAATAAATATGAATACAATATATCGCTTTGTGTTTTGTTTAGAACATGCCATTCCTATTTTTTCAAGTTCTTTGCAGTGAAAGCAACAATGTCCGTCCAACCCTATCAAGTGCAAGTATCAATCCTCAATCCTAAAACCCTCATAAATGACAATAAAGGCATATTTTCCTTTTCATTTCTAAAAATCAAGGAGTGGCCAAAGTAAACTGAAATGACCTTTAAGTGGATTTAATAAAGAAGTCGACAGATACACACAAACACAACACATGTACAACATATGTATATTTTTATTGGAATGCTGTAGTGTGCATGAGTAAAAGTTCTCATTCATCAATTTTCAAAGTTTGGTCTGTTTTGAGTATCTGTTACACACGGCGACTTGGTTCAGGTTAATCAGCCTGACCAGAAACCATCATGGCCGCACAATGTGCAGGATTTGCTCAGCATGTGGTAATTAATTCATGTATTACATATTCATTTATTTTCAGTCATACAACGATATAAATTCATAATATTAATTACGAACACTGTCTTTACATGCTGGTAAAGAAAAATAGGCCAGGTGTTGTTCCTAATGTTATGTATCAAATTGGAAAATGCATGTATCCCCCGAGATACAATTCCAGATTAGGGAAGAAGAAAAGTCTGGGGTTGGAGCTTGAACAGGACACAGCTGTGCTGGGACCAGATCTGCTCGTTTCTGAACCTCAGAATACACATATTCTCGTTATTTTGGTTTAACCTTTATTTTTATATATTTTTTTTTTAAACAACTTTTGGAAGCAATGTTTTTGTTCTTACTTATTCTTGTGCATGTTGATGAGTGCCAATCACCTATAAATTGTGATACTTGATTTGCATGAAGGGACCCCCACCAAACTCCACAAAAGTTCAATTGCACACGCAGCTGTGAGCAACAATCAGGAAGCGTAAAGCACGCAAAACAGAAGTTGACGTTTTTGACCCAAAATGAATGAAATTTATTTTTGACGCTACTACTGTATGCCAATAAAAATGTTTAGTGATATATAATATTATATGTATAGTAATATATATGTATTAATATTAATACTAATATGTTTAGTAATATATTATATTATAGTTCTAAATTATCCACCAGCTAAGGCACTTTGCTTATGGCTCACACTTATGCAGAACGGAATGTTTTATTCGTTTTCATTTGCTTCATTTGTTAGGTGACTATTTCTTTTTATATCCTATAATTAAGCTCAATAATCTAAAATGATGGAACTAGTTAAGTTTTACATTAGTTAGACTTCTTATACATAAATTTACACACACTCAGGAGCAGGAATAGAATTTCTCTTTGGAATTTACAGGATTTTCATGAACTCTGGTGTAAATGCTCATACTAACATACCGTTTGTATCCAGCTTGAAAAATGAGGCCCGATCTACAATTAATTACCACATGCTCAGCATCGCCTGCACCTCGGGTGGCCGTGATGGTTTCTGGCCAGGCTGACTAAATGAACTCGGTGAGCCAAGTCATAGATCCCAGGTGCTCAAAACAAACAAAACATTGATAAAATGTTACCAGGATTTGGTGAAAAACATTTACAGTACTCATGCCTCCTACAGGGTGCCAAAGAGAACATATCTTGTGTGGTGCACGTTGCCTGTTTAAGGGAGCGAGTACACTTTTTCTATCCAGTGAAAATCTTGGCCACAGGAAATAAACTCACCTCACTATAAAATACCAGAAGAACGTATGGCAGTTATTAAAAATGCATTTCTGAGGACATATTCAGTGCCACATTAGTGGGTCCCACTGGCAAAATAGAACATTTGAGGATTGTTGTTTTATTCTGAAAAATGACTCCTCAGTAAGCCACAGTAAGGAAATTATAGAACAATGACGACAGCAGCTGCATAATCACAAACGGTGCCTTTCTAGAGCACATGGGCTGTATGGATAGCACTCAGCCAGGAAAGACAGACCGTATACATCCCGTAATGCCCCTGAGCAGGGCCTTTGAAGAGAAGGAACGATATACATACGGCATGCCCGGCATACATACCCCGCATTCAAGAAGTCGGCTTTATACAGTGCCATAGTAAGCAGGCAGCCTTCATCACACTATATTTGTATGCAGGAAAAATGATGCTCGGAAAATTCCATTAAGTCAATCAATAGTCATTCTGCTTAAAGCATGAAGGGACACGGACAGCAAACAAGTCAATGAGAGACATTAATAAAAGGTTCAGATTGATGAAATGCACTTCTACTGCTTTTTAGCATCCAGCACTCTGTAGCCTCTTTCGGAAGGTAGACGAGAAAGGCGCAACCTCCGTTAATAACTAAATGCAAGAAACAAAACTACTGTAATTAAAAAAAAAAAAAAAGTATAGAAAAATTAAATACATAACCATTTTTTTCCCCCCAAAACACCCAGAGGCACATACATAACAAATATGTGAATGTACACAGACCGCTGGGATACGTTCAGACATTATAATTTTGAGCTTTGGGGGATGAAAAGCTGTCCAGCAGTTCAGTAAGGAACTGCTACTGTATAAAAACAAACATTATTTGCAATGCTAATACGTAATGCACAATACAAATTAATGCTAATGTATTCCATATGCCACTTACAAAAACAAGGAATAGCAAATACAATGTTTAATGGAAATAAGACTGAGAATGCATTTTTGCATGACTTGCTGAAAGCTGCTTCTGGAGTCACACTTTTAGGATTAGGGACACGTGTGTTTTTAACTGTAGTGTGTAGTAGCCACAAAAAAAAAAAAAAAAAAAAAAAAACTGAACTTACAACAGTTAACTGCTCTTAATGGGGTAATAACCCTTGGGGTCAGTATGAGAACTGGTCAGTACACTTTAGTGTGTGTTACAGTTTTATGAAGTGAAATTAAACTGGTCAGTGATGGTCTCCATGGGAAAACGATGTGCAGGATTGTGGGTCAACATCTGTGTGCAATGAATCTCACAGCTAAAAAAGAAGAGCAAATCTGGATAACCTCACAACGCCTTAACGTTGAGGAAGGAAAGAAAAAAATTTTTAATACTGATTTTGATTCCAGCTCAAATTAAATCAAGTTCTGTTCCCAACGTGTTGATTTACCTTTTCTTTAACAGTCCCTACAAAGCGTGAATACAGGAATTTAAAGCCAGAAGGGTAAAAACAGCAGGAAAACAGCAACAAAGTAGTAAAAACAGCAGCTATTCAGCAACATCCACTGTTTACAGTGTTTCTCATATTCCTAGTTTATCTCCTTCTCGCTGACAACTAATAATGTGCTTGTAAATTACTGCTTCCAAACCACAGTCCCAACACAAAGAGATAATCCCTTATACGTAAATGACTAGCTTTCTTTATATTTCCAACACACAGCACTATTTTTCACTCCAAACTCCAAGGCACTGGTTAGTTTATGTCAGATTAGAAGTCTGGTCAAACTATTCATAAACAGGATATTACGATTTATAAGAATTTCACAAATGAAAATTCTATATTAAGGTCACATGCATACCCAGATACCAGAAACAACTGCTATGGCAAGGGGTAAGACAATAAATGACTGGTTGGGGAAGACAATAAATGACTTTTTTTCCCCCCTAATACATGCTCACATACTAATGAACTAATGTCTAATGTGATCTTCTGGGTGGTCATTCATACAGTATAACACACAACAGATACCTACCAGGGAGTGAGAAAGCCTACAAATGCTTTCTCTAGAACGTGTGAGGCCAGCCAGCTCCATCTTTACAAACTGCTGCTCAAGCTGCATCACAGGCAGAGTAACACACTCAGAAACGTTCTAACTCCACTCTACTGCACACATGAGCTCACAGACAGCCAAGACTGGCAAGTGTCACTGTGACTTACAGTGGAGAGAGAGTAAGACATTCCTCCCACCCAGAGAGCATGGCTAATTTGGCTCTCTTGGACTCATGACAATGGATGGCTGTGGCACTGTCGGAATTCAAACTTGCTATATGCCCCGGACACGGTGAACACTTTTTGGCTGCACCACCAGGAAGCTAAATACACAGCTTTGATGCAAGGAAAACCCTTTTGTCTCTATTATGATCAGTCAATGTGATGCTTGCTCAGGTCTACAGAATGAGAGGGCTCTTTGTGACTACAACTGGCTACAACAAGACAAGGCCTTATTGTGGCAACGTGTTTAACGGCACTAAAAATCTAGGCGGGTCTTTGGTGAGATGATGTGGGACACAGCTGATGTACGAGACGCATTTGAAAACTATTCCCAAATCAATGTCAACATGATGTCTTGGGTGACTCACAGCAACTCAAGAATCAAATTTAAATTCCTGACGCAATAATATCATCTTTCTCCCCAATTTTTAAACAACAAAATAAATCCTACACAGTGTAGCATTAATTATGGTGGATGTATATTAACGCCAGCGTGTTGTCAGCATACCAACAAAGAGCAAAGCTGGAAACATATTGCTATTCAAGTATGAATAATGTGTCGGATTTGCATCAGAAGCTCCAGGCGCCAAGTCAGTGCTATTGTAAATCATTTTATTTGCAAGCCTCACAGTTCAGGAAGAAAACAACTCCCAGTGAAATGGTACCCCAGTGTCAGCACATGAAGGATCTCTTCTTCTCCCTTCCATCTCTGAAATGTCTTGTGACTTGCTGAAAAATGGCATTCTGCCATGTGTTTTGTGCGTCACAGGCCATCAATAAATTGGCTTTTTCTCAGGGATTATCCAAATCGCATCCCACACCTTTGATGTCTCCAACCAACACTGAGTAATAACTGAATACAGTATATTACTAGCAGCGAAAGGGCCCGTCATAGATGCAATATAAAATATTGATTAGCCTCTTGGATGAGAGTGCAACACACGTGTTTTGCACGTGTTGTAATTAATGCTATGCCTACCACTACCAAATAGTAAAATTATTAACCAACATGAAAATTTTTCTGATTAAAAATAAATTCTTTGGTAAGACATAAGATTTTGAGGATATTTGGTGATTTTGGACCACACATGCCACGAGCACACTTGGACACGCACACACACTCAGCACGCACAGCACACACACACACATGAAGCAAGCTCACACATGCGCACACACACTGCTTTTTTTTCACTGCTTGCCTCCCTCTTGCTTTCCATCAACGCAGAGGCGGAAAGTTAATTAACTGCCTGTAGGAGTGGCATAGTCCAGTGACAGGCACAGGGGGCGAGTGAGTCCTATTGCACACACTGTTACAGTGATGTAGTAGTGCTGCTTTCCCCACTCAGTCGCTCATCACCGGGCCGCCAAACACAAGCCGCCCACCCATACTCACCCGCTCATATATCAAACCACCCCGATGCTTGCCAAGAGCTGGGCAACAAGCCAGAAGTGATATGAAACTTATATCGAGTCATTAGGAAGATCTGTGAGGAGGAGATGGGGACTTTTCTGTATTAACTTTTCCAATTGAAGCCAAATGAATGTGGGTAAGCCTTTGGGGATGAGTGCACTGAGGAAGGCTTCAATAGTAATGATACATTTAACACACATCAACAGCAGGTCTTCTTATTCCAGAACAATTTCATATAGTACAGTCATCTGAAAGACCTGGTAGGAACAATATAGAAATACATTATAGACAATGTTGAAAATGATGACTGGATGTTGGGATGTACAGTTAATCATTGAAATTTTGAGTTGCATACACAAAAATTAAGTTAATACACTCTCACTCAGTGTGTGCTTTGGGAAGACCAAAGAGCTAACTAAAGCACATTCTCTATACTACAGTAAGAACACTATACTATATTATACTATATACTATACTATACTATACTATACTAGGTTGGGCTTCACTTCGCTCTCAGAACAGCCTAAATTTTCTGTGGCATGAAATCCACAAGATGTGGAAACATTTCTTTGAGATTCTGGTCCAGGTTGGCATGACTGAATCACACATTTCCTCCAAATTATTCTGGTGTGCTTTCATGCTGTGAATCTCCTATTCTACCACATCCCAAAGGTGTTCTATTGGAATTAGATCCGGATTCTGCTTGGACACAAGGCAGGTCGGGCTCATGGATTCATGCTGTTGGCACCAAATTCTGACCCTACCATCTGCGTCCCTCAGCAGAGTTTGAGATTCATCAGATCACGCTATGTTTTCCATTCTTGTCTGACAGAAGTGGAACGTGATGTGGTCTTCTGCTGTTGTATTCCACCTGTTCCAAGGTTCGATATTTTGAGCATTCTGAGATACTTTTCTGCTCTGGCCAGAGTCTGGCCATTCTCTGTTGACCTCTCACATCAACAAGTCCTTCCCATCTGCAGAACTGCCACTCATTTAATGTTTTGTTTGTTTGTTTGTTTTTTTTAACTTATTACACCATTCTGAGTCATCTGAATTATCTGACCGATCTGCATGAAAATACAGCCGACCCTCGCCACTTTGTGGTTCGAATTTCGTGGCTTCACTCTATTGCGTTTTTTTCAAATACAGTATATTCATTAAAAAGTTGATCGAGACAGTGAAAATGCGGGTTGTGCTCGGTTGTCTTGCGTCAATTATTTTTATTTTTTTATTTTTTATTAAGTTTTTTTGGGTGTTATTTCATGTCTAGAGGACTCCAATAATGTTAAAAAACGTATTTAGAAGGTCATAAACAGGTTTTCTATGCTCTAACCACGCGGAAATACTACTTCGCAGAAATTCACTTATCACAGTAGAGTCTGGAACGGATTCACCGCGATAAATGAGGGTTTACTGTAAACAAATAATAGAAATACTGAAACCAGCCTGCCTGGCACTGGCAATAATGTCATGGTCAAATCAATCTGATTTTCCTTCAGCTACTGCTATGCAGATACGACGAAGAAGGCATGAGATGATGAAATCAAAACAAAAGTAGCCAAGTATGTTTCACATCCAAATACGTGCTATGAAAAAGTATTTGCACCCTCCTGAAATCCCAAAAACCCTCCTAAATTTGTGATTTGTCAGAGTAAATGGTTTCATATCTTTGTAAAAATTGCAATACAAGGAGAACATGAAGAAACAAGTCACAGTTTCAAGTTTCAGCCTGTTTAAGGTCCTGCATCAGCATATTATGGGGTTCAATTTAAGGACTGTCTAGGCCACTCTAAAAATTTCATGTTATTTCCTTTGAATATTTCAGATGTGGACTTATTCTTGTGCTTTGGATTGTTGTATTGCTGCATTGCTTAATTGTACTTGAGCTTCAGATCACAGACTGATGACCATAACATTTTCTGGTACACAGCGGAATTCTATAAATTGTGGAAAGTCATCCAATGCCCTGAAGCAGCAAATCCCCGCACCATCACACTACCACCACCAGATAAGATAAGATTAGCACTTCATTAGCAGTGGTTTTGCCTAGCAACACTTCAATAGATAGCATTTTCCCCCAGTCTCTTTCCAATGGTGGAATCATCTGAGGTGAGCAAGAACTGCAGCAACCTTAAATGTCTGTCTGGCAACTTTTTTGGGACTTCCTGGATGAGTAGTCAGTGCACTTTCGAAGCAATTTTGGCACTTTTTGGAATTCTGCCACTTCCTAGAACAGCTACCACTGTTTCAAGTTTATTCCATTTGAAGATAATGGCCCTCACTGTGCTTCGCTTTAGTCCCAGAGCTTAGAGATGGCTTTGTAACCATTTCTAGTCTGATTTATTCAATAAGTAACTTTCGCATCTCTTCCAGAGGTTCTTTTGATTGGGGCAGGTTGTGCTGCTTGTTGAGACTTTCAAACCTACTGTACTGCACATTGCTGGAAAGTGATGTTTAGTAATTATATTCAATAGGCTATCCCCCGGTGTGTCTAATCTAATTTAACCCAATCATCAATAAAATCTGACTAACTGCCTGACTGAGTAACTAAGGGAGCAACTACTTTTTCACACAAGGCCAGCTGATTGGACAACGTTTATCCTTCCATAAAAGAAATGATCATTAAATAACTGTTTTGTGTTTACTCAGGTTGTCTTAGTCTTCAATTAAATTTTGTCTGACACAATCCAGTATGACACACACAGAAAAAATTGGAGCAATCATCAAGGGGCAAATATTTTTTTTCAGCACTCTATACAGTCATGGAGAAACTAACCAAGTCATCATTTATTGAAACAATCTATTTTCCTTAGACTCTAATTTTTTCCCTTTTTATTAACATTTCCATCTCAGAGCCAACAAGCTTTTCATTTATTCATCTTCAGTAACTGCTTTATCTGGATACATTCAGATCTTATTTGAATCAGATTTTTGATGTGCACTATATATAAATGTACAGTGCGGTAATACAGCAAGGGAACACAGATTTTATATAT
>JAOVYU010000001.1:21406141-21416724 GCA_025674565.1 Synodontis membranacea | reverse complement strand
GGCACACCACCAAACAAAAATGTCACAAAAAGTATATTTATTGAAATATAATAAAAATCCTGTTGAACACAAATAGTGTAATCTTGCAGGAACTGAAGAATTACGCAGATGAAAATCTTCTTCTACAGCCCTGAGCCTCTGTCTTTTAAGGACTTAAGGTGTTGTACTGCCCTCTAGTGACAGGCAGAACTAAAAGGCAGCCTTAGAATACCAATGAGGTGAAAGCAGATAATCTTCCAAGTAAAGACATACAGAGAAATAATAAATTATTTATCTACTTCCGGGTCTGCAATATTTCGTGAATACAGAAACGCTAATATGCGAGATGTAATTATCAGGAAAGCAAAGTTGGAAGCACACAATCAAATTGGACGTCTTTGTGTGTGTAGCAATATAATATCCCCTCACTAGAGGTAAGTGGCTCAAACCTCTTCTAGCATGACAACGTACCCAAAGCAAGGTCCATTAGGCCAAAGTTCGCCAAGTTTGGAGCAGAGAGACTTGTGTGGCCTTCACAGAGACCTGACCTCCACCCCACTGAACATCTTTGGGATGAACTGGAAGTCTGAATGAACCCCAGGCCTCCTCGCCTGACATCAGAGCCTAACCTCAGTAATGCTCTGTGGCTGAATGGTCCAACATCTGAAAGCCAAGCCTGAAGAGTGGAGGTTATTATAACAGCAAAGGAGGACTAACTCTGAAATTGAATATTCAAGAAGCACATACTCTATGGCTGTGATGGTCATGGTCCAGTAGCAGGTTACATAAACACTTGTACATAAACATTTGTAACACTTGCAACATGCTGAAACACGTAAAGCTTAGAATGAATATACATTTTTGCATTCTTTGCTAGGTTGGTAATAAAATAATCAGCTATTCATTCTCTGTTAATGTCTCTGTGCTTTCGCACTTTTTTGTACTTTCCAGCTACTCTAGCATGGCACATTTCCTTCATTTAAAAATTAGCACATAGGGAATAATCCTTCAGTAGCAGCCTCTGGCTCTGCTGTTCATTTAGTGACTAGAACAGCATGAGCCACCTGAAGCCACACAAGAGTGATTAAGACCTTATAAGACTCATGTGTGTCACCTGAGGATTTTTAGTTCCTTAGCACTCAGCCTGGGAGCCCAGGAAAAGTGAAGGTGAGCAGAGAGAAAGAGATTTGAAATAGCACCCGAGGGAAGATGGAGCAAAAGGAGAGACAGAAACATTAGGGAAATTTTTAATACATTTAGCGCCATGTGATCTAACTCTTCTCCCTGTCTAACAACGCTTGTACTAGAATTATACTTGTATCTAACCTTGTAATGTTCCAAGAAGCGAATAAAACATGATTGGGCATGATGTTACAGGAAAATAATCCATGCTGATTATTTTCCTATAACAGCATGTGTTTAATTCCTCTTACATCATGACTATTTGCAAGAAATTGCGGTTTTTATTTTTTAATGAGTGACGTGCTTTTTAATTGTTAATAGACGCATATAATGCTGTGGAAAATCAGCAAAACAAGGATCTGCTACCGCTTACATTGTAACAGCTGTAATCTGTCATTAATTAAGACCAAAAAATGCAGCTTGTCATGTTATAGAGAAACAACTACGTGTAAATGAAAATTATTGTGTAGTAGAAAACTTTGGAGTGTACGGATTTGTTAAAAAATTAATAAATTAAAAAAAAAAAGTTACAGGTCTGATTGTCCCTTCTATCAATATAAAAAGACCACTATAACACAAGCGCTGACCAAAAATTATTTTGCTAATGGATCATCTTATACTTGTTAGGCACATGTTGCTTGCTTGTTTACTAGAAGAGACAAATTATTAGTCTTGCAGTAGTGTCAGCTGAGATGCTCAGCTTTCCCTCGAGTTGTGTGCTTGTGGCTTGTAGTTGTTGGTGGTGCTGAGAGCACAGAGGATATATCTGACACTGCAGAGTTCTCAGGGCAGTCTGAGAGAGCAGCCTGCGTTCCAGAGTTCCAGTGGCTGATAGGGAGGTTACCGGTACAGAGCTCCCTCCAGTGGCCAATAGGGAGGCTACCACTCCTGAACTCCCTCCAGTGGCCAATAGGGAAGGCTTTGCTCTAGAGTGCTCCGCTGAGGATGACACTGTCTCCATGCCCATGTCCACATTACAGTCCAAGTTTTTCACAGAGCCCACACCTGTTCCAGCCTCACAGTAGATTCCTGATCCAGCTCCAGTCTCACAACCAAAGCCTTTTCCAGCTCCAGTCTCACAGCTCAAGCCTGTTCCAGCTCCAGTCTCACAGCTCAAGCCTGTTCCAGCTCCAGTCTCATAACTCAAGCCTGTTCCAGCTCCAGTCTCATAACTCAAGCCTGTTCCAGCTCCAGTCTCATAACTCAAGCCTGTTCCAGCTCCAGTCTCATAGCTCAAGCCTGTTCCAGCCTCACAGTCCACGCCTGTTCCAGCTCCAGTCAAAGAGCCTGCCACAGCCTCGGCTCCAGTCACAGAGCCTGCCATAACCTCGGCTCCAGTCACTTAGCTAGCCATCGCCTCGACTCCAGTCACTGAACCAGCCTCAGACACAGAGCCTGCTCCTTTTTCTGTTCCAGTCACAGACCCTGCTCCTGTTCCAGTTGCAGTCACAGTGTTTTCTCCAGTATATGACTGGTGCTGGTTTCTTTAGTTATGCCACCTAGTGGCTTTGAGGACTATGTTGTCACTCTGCCTGCTGGCTTTGTTGGAGGAGTTACCACCCCTGTATCCTGGCAGAATTTATGGTTGAACACGTGCGTAAGCCTGCTCTGGATCCTGATCTTGGGTTCCTACACCAGTTACAGTCGGCACTCCCGCTCCCATGCCTGGCCCCATGCTCATACCCAAGCAAAGGTCTAAGCCCATGCCTGAGTTCCCACTCAGACCAAAAGCCTGCTTGATGGTTTCCCATGCTATGCCCGAACTCACGGGTCCAGGCCCACCAGAAGTGAACTTTGTTAGGAGCTCCCTCGAGCTGTGAGCGCTACCACTATATAAGGACTTACATGTGCACACCTCAGTGCCGTGCGTTTACGTTCCTTTTGAGTTTTTGCCAAGCCTTTGTTCTGTGTTTTCTGTGTTTCTGTCTTCCTGGTTTCATGATTATTGTTTAGATCTTGGATGTTGTCTAGCCTCCAATATACCTGTGCGCCTGTGTTTTGATCTCTGCCATGACTGACTCTATCTTCGCCTCATGTTTCGGTTTTGTACACCTGGTTTGTTTAATAAACCATTCTAATTAATATTTAGGCTGTTTTCTTGCACATGCATCCTGCACACACCCCGCATACCTGACAACTCTCTGATGTACACTCTGCACTTGTCAATTACAATCTTATTATCTAATGGTAGATGTATGCATTCACGCCCATGCTTTGAGTTATTACTATTTTTTAATTATTTGGAAAGGCTAGAGGAAGGCTAGCTAGAATATATAAAATTCTCACTTCTATCACTGATGGAAAATATTGTACTTTTTCATGATATTATAATTTTTTGAGATGCACCAGTACATGTCATATACATCTCTATATGAAGTATACACCACGATATGGCATCCACATCATAGTATGGTGTATACACCATGATATGATATCCTTCATAATACGACATATCTCGATTTGTCTACGTGTCAAGCAATACATTCAGCAGTCTGCATAATTAAGTATGCTGTTCTATTCTACTGTGTGGGATTACTTATTAGCATACTAGTCAGCATCTGAAATGACATCATGTAGACAAACACCAAGTCTCTCTCTCTCTCTCTCTCTCTCTCTCTCTCTCTGTCTATGATAATTAAAGAAATTATCACAGTGGTTGAGAAATTCCTAGCTGCAGATATAAGTCTCTCCACACTAGTGGAGAATGCAGGGTTCAAAACCCAGTTTGAACTTCAGAGAGCTGCTTGACTCATACACACCCCCCTTGAGAGTCACACTAGCAGGGGTGGGGTGTGGTCAATTAAGACGCAAAGATGAAGGAGTATGTCTTTTTCCAATGCCTAATTTTTTTTGCAGAGACCTGGCAACCCTACACAGTGAAGGCTTGGCCAGAGAGTTGTTTAATTAGAACTGTTTAATTTTGCTACATTCTAATGCACAGCTTTTGTTTCATTGTACTGTATGCTGCTAAGAGGCTGAATGGATTACATAAACTCCATCTTTATTAAGATTTCATTATTGTACTTTTAAAATGTTACAAAAGTCTTTAATCAATTGAAAATGGAAATGTTATTTTTGTGGTATTGAAAAACATCAACAAATCAACTCGCCACTGTTTTGTGTTATGAATGATTGTGTGCTGTTACACCCGCAACATTTACCTGTGTAGTGGAATGTCTGTAAGAGAAGTTATTTTCTTTTATCACTTATTGTTATTGGAGCTTGTCTCTTGAAAGATTGAAAAGCAGCTTGTCATGATACCAACAAACTAGAGAATCCTCTCTCCTGAAGACTTTTGCATAGCACAAAACTTACTGACCTTTACAAAGCTCTGACACTGGAGACTCCTTCCATAAGTGTTAAAATGTCTCCTTACAGAAAGCTTTATAAGAAATTACATTATTTTTTCTCAATTAATGACACATTTATTATTATGTTTATTGTTAGCTTTAGATCATATGCAGCATTGGCCATGCAACTTACTGTAAAAGAGCTGTTACAAAAGAAATGAGAACAAGTGTATTGTTCTAAAGCTGTGGTTTTAATTATAGCTGGGTCTGCTGTCAGATCTGCTCTTTATCAGCTTATCCTCATCAATCAAATCAGAGAATTCAGCAGTGCTGTGGTACAGTGTAGGTAATTAGAATTCACACTTCTTTAAATAATGTCAGTGTTTGGATATGGGACATTTACATGCTTATTGTAGAATTCAGCAATCAGTAATCATGCCTAATGTCTTTAATGGAGGAGAAAATTATGATGCAGGTGCAGTCTTTATTTGTGATGATAGCATGTTTTAAAGGGATTTTAATTTGTAATTATTTGCTACAGTAACTTGTTTCATGTAAATATGGACCATGGAGTGGATTTTTAAAAAATATATTTCTTAATCTTTGCCAAGCAGGCCATTGGAATCTTTATTTCTATTTAACTGTGCCCCAGAACTGTAATGACTCTGTTAATGAGGCAGGCCACTTAATGGAGTTAGCGTGGACGATGGACTGAGCACTTTCTCTGTGTTTTGGCTTCTGTCCACAGAAGTGCCATAAGCTGTTTGAATCATAGCTTGATTATAATTATGGTCTTTTGCTTATCGATGAAGACAAGGTGGAAGTGAATCAATGCACATGCAGAGTAAATAATTCATGGGAAACAACAGTGTGCTTGTGGGCTTATAAACAAGCATAAAAGCACTGTCTCAGCTGTGCTTCGAGGCTGTTGGGAATACAGAGAGGCGTAAAGCTGGCGTTAAAATGCCAATTAACCAACCGGAATTATGACATTATTTTAGGAAAGGATCTCCTCCTGGCTTTGCATATAAGTACTTTGCACATATGAACTCGTCATTGCTAATGAGATGTATAATGAAAGAACAAATTGCTTGCAATATATATGAACAATGAAAGGTTTTTAGTATTAGAATGCTCCATGGCTGGGAGGAAAGACATGTTATATCCATAACCAGTGTTGATCTCTGAGCACTACTCTGACCACAGCCTATGGTGTTACATGGGCTTCTCTGGAAAACGTCATCATTGGAAGATGTAATAAATCTGACTTGTATTAAAGCCAACTAGCTTGTAACGTGGTGTAATCCACATGTTGAAACAGATGAAAAGCTGATAAAAAAAAAAAAATCATGATTAGCTTGACGACTGGTCGGATTTTTAGCAGACAACCAGGATAGATTTGACATGTACCTGGTTTTTTTTTTTTTTTTTTTTTTTTTTTTTACGAGTAAACATACCAATCCAAGAGTGTCTGATAGAGTCTTGTGTAAGAACAAGTTGCTAGGATTCTGTAAAATAATGACTGCCTTACTTCTAAATGCCACTAGATCTTGTTTTATTTCTGCCATTTACTATTCTGAGAATGAGTTACAGTGTGCAAAATGCTCTCAGTCCCTTCACATAACTATTTTATGGTTATTGTGGCAGCTTCTGTCATCACACTGCCATTACATGACTCCTTTGATGGCCGCTGCTTAGCCTGGAGCAGTTCAGGAGTTGAAAAATAGCCAAGAACTATAAAACTCACCAAAGGTTCATCTGATTGGTTCATCGTGAGCTATAAATAGTATTTGGGCCATAGGGCCTGTAGGTGATTCAGTGCTTTGTATGCAATAACAGAACTCTCCCTTTTGCACTTCAGCATTACCAGGATGGTTCTCTCCGTCTATAATGGTTCACCCCTTATTGTCCAGGACAACACTGGTATTAAAAAGGTCATGTCCTTTAACGCAATTGAATGCAGAATTGTATGCATTTACCTGTATTAAAGGTTTCCAATTTTTCAGTCTTCTGGTCGATGGAATCTATGCTGTAAATCGAGCATGGCGCAAAAAGACGGTCTATGTGTTCCTACTGTATATGCATTTTCATCAGCATATAAAACACAAAAGCAGATCGACTGTTCTATTTTCTGCTGAGGGACATAACTAGGGTGCCTTTATTTTCCTATTCAAAGATAAATTTTTGATAGCCTTCACATTTCAGTCGGTTTGTATAGTTCCTCATTGCACTGTTGATGCAGGTGATTAGAAGAGCTTTATTATAGATGTATCTTCCTGCTGTTGGAGGCTGAATAGAGTTTTACTGCTTCATTGCATGGATTGAGCTTTGAAAAGAAATGGGATTTTGTCCCTTGTGTGTGTTTTTGTTCACATAATTAACCAGCAGTCTCTTAGTCTCGGAGACATTGTTGTGAAAGCAGTATTGACACGTTTCTAAGACATAAATGAAAAGGTGGAAGTTTGGGTGATGCGGCTGTGATCGACAGGAAATGCTCATCATGGACCTAACCATCAGTTATGCTTTACATAAAAAAGCATAACTGATGGTTATTTTTTTCCATTTGTTTTGTACAAAAGAGGTACACTGTCAATATTATTTGAGAGTTTGGGGATTAATTAGGATAGAGAGAAAGGGAACATTAGAAAATTCATGTCACTGTAATAATAAATGAAAAGAAGTCCTGTAGGGGGAACTTCTCTAAACACCTGAGGTTTTGCTCTAAATTGTGATGCAATGCTGCACACAGTTCTGTGCAAATGAATGAGCTTTTCCTCCAGTATTGGCAGTTTATACAGTACATCAAAGAGCACAAAGTAATTAAAATCTGTCCTAGTGGCACAAAGCTCCTATGGCAAAGTGGCCTGCTTTGTCTGCTCATTCATCATAGCTCCAGATTATACAGGCTTCATTAGGAGTTGATATCACACTCTTAGCTTTTTTCTAAGCAATCAGGGAAGGAATTTCATTTTTTGATAGTCGTCTTAGACCATCGCTGTATTGTATATTATGTACTTTGACTTACGGCGGTGGTTCTGAACTCCAATCCAGTCTGCTCTGCTGTCAAACTTGATCCATCCTGTCAAAACATGATCCAACATGAACTTGTCTTCCCATCATGATCTGAAAGTACATATAAATTATGTATTCATAAGCATAAAGAAGATGTTTGTTCTAGATAGCTGTAGAAATGATGCGACACAGTGCTGCGGTGGTCAGCACTGACGACTCGCAGCAAGACGATGCTGGGTTGGCGACCAATTGGGCCCTTTCTGTGCGGTTTACATGTGTTTTCCGTGCCTGTGTGGGTTTTCTCAGGGTGCTTGACATGCAGATTAGGTTAACTGGTGGCTCTAAATTGCCCATAGGTGTGAGTGTGAATGCTTGTTTCTGTGTTGGCCCTCTGCTAGACTGGCGACCTGCCCAGGATGTACACTGCCTTTTGCCTGAAGTCAGCTGGGATTAGCCTGGATAGATGGAAGTTATAGATATAAATGCTGCAAAAAAATGGCCTTGTGCAAACTGCCCCTGGTGTTATTATAAAAGACGTTGCCATTGGTTGGGAAGATTTCAAAAATAAGTCTCAGTCAAGGGGAAGGTGTTTCCTAAAGTTCTCAAGGACAGCATCATTAAACAACATGCAAATGGAAGAAGTTACAGAGCCATAGCAAAGACCTTATTCATCCCTCTTTTTTTGTAATTATTACAAAAATGTTAATTATTTTTGTAATAATATGCAGGTCGAAAGTTCATGAAACTGCACCTAATCTTCCCTAGACAGGTGCACTGCACAAGATTTCACAACTGGCTCTTATATTAAGGATAAGGGAGGGAAGAGAGAAGACAGCAGTCACTATTGCAGGACATCCCGAAAGCAGCAGGAGAAACTGCTCCACAGCCTTCATCTTTCTTACACTCAAGGCACACTTCAGCTCATAATGTTTGAAGAAAGAAGAAGAAGAATGTTCTGAAGAACATACCAGAGTGAAGTACAGAGGTGGGAGCATCATGATATGGGGATGCTCCTCTTTAAATGTTCCTGGGGCATTAATGAAGGAAGCGTGTACGGAGCAATGTACTGGGACATACTAGAGGAGGTAGTAATATAAATTTTAAGCAAGGAAGATCTGGGGAAATGGTAAACTTTCAACAAAACAACATACACCAACATACATCAAAAATAGCCCAAGAAGGCCTAGCCAACCTCCTGACTATAATCATATTGCAAATGTATGCATGATTTTTAAATTGCAAGCCAATAAAAGCACTATTTGTGTCCTTGGGAAATTAAAAGTGATTTGGAAAAAGAGGAATGGGACAAAATTGAACCACAATGCTGCAACAAAACAAATTATGTCTTACCATACAGCTAGAAAGATGTAGTTGCAAACACAGCACAAATGGCTCCATTATTATGAAAGTTTGGAATGACCAGGACTGTTCCTTGATCTGGCCATCAGGCCAAACAGAAAGATGACAACAAGCAAGTACTTCTAACTGCAGGGAGAAGGGAGGGATATATATATCCAAATACAGAGAGGTCCTTAAAGAAAACCTGCTCCAAAGTGCACACAACGCCAAACTGATTCACCTCAATGATCGAAAGAATAATTGAAGAAATTGCCCAAATCTAGGTGTGCAAAGCTTGCAGAGACTTACCCAAAAAAGGCTTGAAACTGTAATTGCAGAGATACTACAAAGTACTGAATAATCTTTCTGTATTAATAACTAAATGATAGTCAGTTTTGATTTTTAATAAATTTGCGAAACATTTCTTAAAGAGCTTTTACTTAAACAATGAGGTGTGCAAAAACTGAAGGGGTGTTAATACTTTTTTGTTTCATCATAGTCTCAGTGTTTGATAAATAGATAGATTCAACTAGACTCACTTCGCTTTCTAAGATAATGTTTTTGCATTGTGAACTTTTGTGTTTTTTGCTCTCTCCTTTTGTTTTCCAGGGAAATGGACATGAGAGGGATTTCTTGGATGACAGGCGGGTTTACATAATGGATGTCTACAATCGGCACATCTACCCCGGGGACGGATACGCCAAGAGTAAGAGTTCAAAGCTTCGATCCTCATATCACGTCACACAAAAGGGTTATCTAAAGATGGCTGTACTGCGGTGATAGGAAAAGCTGTAATCCTGTATTAATGCACTTTGAGCAATTCTGCGCAGTTATGATCAGCATTTGCATATACAATTAGTCAGAGAGAGAAACAGGGAAGCCAGGCTTTACATCCAGTTATGAAACAGTGCATTTACTCTCCTAAAGGGGGCAGTGTTGTGCAGAAAGGTTATGCTGTAATGCAAGGTTGATTTCACTGGTGTAGCAAAAGTGTTAGTTTTTTTGTAATATGAGACTGTTTGTGGTGCAGTACTTCACATCATTTTACTTAATTTTTAAGTAATCTGAAATAAATAATAAACAGTAATAAACAATAACATTTAAAATGCAGCATGTTCTACACTGCAAGGTATGAACAGCTGAAAAGAAAAAAAATAATTTAAATCCACTAATAATAATAATAATAATAATAATAATAAAAGCAAACACTGATTCCTCTTCTTTTTCGTCGTCCATTGCCCGTGCTTCCTTTTGGATTCACACTGCCACTTGTAAAAACATGAAAAGTGCAAGGCACACTATAGAGATTTGTCTGTTCTGGGCTACTGTAGAGGCGCAGCATGGTGTCTCCATAGAAGAGGACCAGCTCCCTATGTAAATATAAAGGGCTCATTCTAACCTGTAATTATACACAAATGAAATCTTACTTCTGAATATTATGTTCCATTTCTGCTAATAGATAATTAATAATAATAATAGTAAAAATATGTGTCAATTAGTGAAAGGCAAATAAGAAAATCTAGTTAAATGTGTGAACAAAGCTATTCTATTCTATTCTATTCTATTCTATTTATTTATTTTTAACAGAGGTAAATGATTAATGATTGTGTTTTTTGGTGTTACCAAAAGGGTATTTTTTGTTTTATACATCTTGATTTTGTAGTCAATTCTACAGTTAACATTAATATGATTTTTTAGTATTTGTTAAGCAACTTGTAGTACCCCTTAGTGTTTTATTGTTGTACTGAGCATATAAAGACACACACACACACACACACACAC
>JAOVYU010000001.1:21364344-21385853 GCA_025674565.1 Synodontis membranacea | reverse complement strand
AAGTACTAACCAGGCCCGCCCATGCTTAGCTTCCGAGAACAGGCGAGATCAGGCACCCCCAGGGCAGCATGGCTGTACAACAAAGTGTCCACAATAAATTTGTATATTTTAAACAGAGGCACAGATGAAAATGTTTTTGACTCACTATCAGTTGCGTATTCAATTCAGTTTAATTTTTTTTAACAATGGACATTGCCACAAGGCAGCTTTACAGAAATATGTAAATTCCGGTTATAAACTTTACATTTATGAATCTATACATTTATTTTAGACTCAACAGTGAACCTATCCTCATTTATTTTATACTGGATAGTGCAATTATGAATAGCTTGCTTCTATAACTGTGTTACATATTCAAAAAAAGTACAATTGTCTAGCTCGAATTCACTATAGTTTTAACAGGAAGTCTGTTTTGCTGACGTTTTCATCTGATTCACTGATGGAGGCTTGACTAAGCCACTGTAGCAGAACTGCCTTATGTCAACAGCAGTCCAAAGCCATCTTCACATTTTCTAAGTGTATGTTCAGACTGTTCATATGATGATATCTTATAACCAGTGAGTGGTTTCCAAGTGCTGATAACTCCAACCAGAAGTAGGACAACCAGGTTCGGAAAGCAGAAGGGGTCAGGATCACTGTAATCTTAGAGGTAGCATGTGCAGCTTGACAGAGAGAGAGAGAGAGAGAGAGAGAGAGAGAGAGAGAGAGAGAGTATGATTTGCATCTGCTTACCATCTTAAAGACATATAGAGATCATTTCATGGTTTTGAAGTTATGACACAATTTCATATCAACACTAAAGCATTCCTGATGTGATTTTATTAGTTTTGTTAGTCTACTTTACAGTGTTTGATTCATTTATTTTCAAAGGAAACTTGGCTCTTCTATAGTAATAAATATCCCAGCCTGTCTGTTCTTTTTGAATTCTAAATGTAATAAAAATAATAAATAATTTTCACACAGCTACTGATGTGAGATTCAACATTCTACCTGATTTTCTACCAGCTCAATTTACTTCTGTCCTTGGATCTTGGATGAACATAGTTTGCTGAATATTTTCCGTTTATTGGCCACATTCAAAAGGATATTTGACTGTCTTATTCATGCAATAACGTCTTCCAAAGGTGGTCTATAAGACACATACTATCTTTTTACAATATATTTAATTTTATTTGATAGATTTTATACAGTAGTGTAAATAGGATATAATATGGTATGAAGCCTTTCAGCACAGTGAAAAGAAGTTCGCTCTAAAAAAAAAAAAAAAAAAATGCTTTTTTAATATTTATTTCTTTGTCTTTATAGCAGCAGGATGCCCCTGCTGCTATAAAGAAAAAAGGAATAAATATTAAAAAAGGATTTTGGAGTGTGATATTCTTTTCACTTCCTTGATTAAAGATTCAGTCGAAACACCCAATAGGAAGCTTGATGTAAAAAAAAAAAAGAAAGAAAGAAAAAAAAAATACTATTTCAAAAATATTCTTATTAAAATCTGAAACAGCTTTGATCCATTACAAATCATTGAGCAATACTTATAGCATCTGGTCCTGACAACACCAAAACTGCTATGAAATGTTACAGTATTCTGTCCAGCAGCCGGTCTCTGAAAATTAAGATCAAATTTATGAGCAATTCATTTTCAGACTGAGATTTTGAAAAGCTGCTGTTTTATACACAATGCAGTTGTATATACAGTATGTGATGTTGCTTGAGGCATTTTGCAGTGTGATCACACCATGTGCTCCTTTTCTTCAAGAGATGTCTTGGTTTTTTTCATCTGAACGTAATTCAGCAAGAGTAATAGAGCAGGGCATTAGTCTCCTACTGCTCTTTCTGACACACGTGCAAAGACTTCCCATAATAATAAGAATGAAGTGGATTACCTCATCACAGATGTGGATAGCCCTGTAATCTCCTAGCTAAAGAGCATCATGAAGCTATCAGGTCACAGGAAATGCTGAAAAACGGAGAGCGTAAGATCACTAAATCATTCTCTGGCCTGGTTTTATTGCTACCTTTTCCTCTATTTGTAAAGAGAAGCACATAATCAGGCTCAGGGCATTGAGAAATGCAAAAATTTTAATTAAACATATAACATTACATAGGATTTAAACTACCTATCAGGATCAATGATGATTATGATGATGATGACTACTATGATTATTATTATTCACAAATTGAGACTGTAGACTGAACTATAGACTTGCATGTCTTTGACAGTTGCACAAGTTTTGAATGTGGCGCAGAGTTTAAAGAAAAAAAAAAGAGTGCTTTACTTACAGTATGCACGCTTCTGACCTTCCACTTAATTCAAAAATTATTGGCCTGAGTGCGGTGTAATGTTAAGTCAAGCACAAATGTCTGACTTCACCCCTGAAATATTCAGCCTCCTTGATTCTGAAGGAGGCTGATTCATTTTGATTCATTTTGTCGGGTGTGGTGTATTCAAAGTTTGGTTCTGAGTGTATGGTTTATTGTACAAGGACAGAGAGCAAAAACTTAGTGTATCAACTGTCAACATCACTAGGGGGGGCATCCTTGTGGCCAGTGAAATTTCAGTAGGGCCAGTCTCACTGCAGACCCCCTAAACACACTTGCAACGGGGTGGCCAAAGTGAAATCAGGGATTTCTGATCAAGGAACTTCTTTAGTTACAGAATAACACGGAACATGAGTGAGGAACAGAGAAGATCAAAATGACACTGACACTGTCGCTGCTCTAAGCTATTCCTGATCTCTCTGCACTATTATATGGTGAGTGTGATGGTCAGTATGATAGGGTGGTGCAGACAAGAAAAGTGTTGTGTGGTAAGGATACAGGGTGGGAAATAACAAAGTAAAATGGGTGCAATATTTGAGTAACCTTTTTCTTGAGTTTACTTTTTTCCAATAAACTATTCAATTCATTTAAAGGTGCAGTTATCAATTCTAATCCAATAAACGTTTTTGATAAATTCAGAAAATATCTCCTCATGGAATTTGGTGTTCATGCACAGCTCTGTAAATGGGATAACAAAGACAGTGGCTCGCACAAATCTATTCAAGCCCATCAGTAACCAGGGCGTATTCCAGGAAAATCACAAAACAAGGGAAAGGGGCGGGGGGAGATGGGGGTGTTGTTGTAAGTGTAGTTGCCCTGGCAATGCATGTCCATGAATTTATGGGGCAGAGTTTCTAAACCAGCACTGAATGGAGGTGTGCATTTGTTTAGCTGTTGAGTTCAAATATCAATTTTTCTCCAGAAATGGTAACTCCCCCTTAGCAAATTAATAAAAGTTCAAAACCCAATCAATATAAACCACAATTGATTTGAACCTTTTGGGGTCAAAAGTTTAGCCAGCAGCAATGCCTGAAACAGTGGAGACAGATGCGCATCTCTGGTCCATATCCTGCTCAGTTATCTTCAGTTTAAATATTTCGACTAAAATATAAGAACATTTGAAGTGATTTTTTTTTTTCATTAACAGGCTGTAATGAGGCTTCTCCTTGAACAACAAGTAGTAGAAGAGGTATGACATTGTGCATTACAATGCCTCTCATGATTTGATCCAGTAAAGGAGAAGCTGCTGACCATTGGGTTTGACTTTTACTGACATTTTGATATATAACTCTGGAAAGTTCACTCAATGTCAATGTGGCATCCATTCATTTAATCACCAGCATGGATCATCCCTTGTCTCCTGCTAAACCCCCCCCCCCCCCCCCCCCTTGCATTGTTAAGTTCTTGGAAAAATCTGACATTTAAAGGTCTTCAAAGGAATTCAAAACCACTTACATTAGTGTCAAAACTTGAATCTCACTTACCTGTTTGTAGAGGGATCTCTTTCCACAAGAATCCAGTATAAAAGCTAATGTATGCTACTGTAATAGGCAGCTTTTGTGATAGTTATTGACTGCAGGCAGAGCAGGGATTAAGCTAAAGGTTATGATTCACAGTTAACAGTTCAGTGAATTAAGACAGATGGTTTGCTGTACCGGAAAGCATACAAATGTGGTTTGCCTCATCTTTCATTAGACGGCGCAAACCATATTTAATAACAGACTGTGCACATGAGGGAATTTGTGGCAGAAATGCGTATATGCGTAAATGAAAAAGTAACACTTAAGAATGCCAACATGTAAAAGAGGCATGTCGATGTGTTAAATACAAGAGGAATATTCACACTACATGTCAAGATTTGTTTGTTTGTAGCTTTTTTCGTTATTTTGACTCTATTTTTGAGGTTTGTGCTGAAAAATCCAACTTCTCTCCAGATTCAGTTTCTTGGCCAATAACATTCAATTCTCCTTCAATATGTCCTGGTACATGGCTCCATTTATATTTCCTTCAATGATGTGTGAAATGAATTGAATTTTCTTCTACCTGAAAGCAAGTTTTATCAAACCTGAAAGCAATTTGAAGTTGTCTTTAATGCAGAGCAATAGTCTTCAAACAATCATCATTGATACAGTCTATTGATACATCTCTAATGTACAGTAGGAGTGTAGAAGAGAGGGCCTAGGACCCTGGATGATCTGGAGAGATTGTGTAAAGAGGAATGGTCCCAGATAACCTGTTCTGTATTCTCTAACCTTAAAAAATGTTATAGTAGAAACACAGTGCTGTTTTATTGACAAAGGGAGGTTGTACAAAGTATTAAATGCAGATGTGCCTATAACTGTGGCATTTATAATTATTTGTAAAATAATTGTTTCTTGATGAGGGGTCTGTTTTTATCTAAATAAATTTATTTCAATTAAAGGTTGGACTTTTCTCATTTTTTTCAGTGAAGCTACTTCACCAAAAGGTGGATTTTTTTCTTACCCTTTTGACTAATTTTTTGCAAGGGGTGCCAATAATTATGGAGGGCACTGTATAAACTTGGCATAATGCATATACTGATAAGTGTTTAATTTTCCAGAACATCTTATACATGTATCAGGTGATTGTATGACACATACACACATAGGGTTAATAACATACAGGTGATATAAAAAGTGTACACACCCCTGTTAAAATGGCAGGTTTTTGTGCTGTTAAAAACTGAGACCACAAAGAATCATTTCAAGAAACTTTTCCCACCTTTAATGTGACCTATAACCTGTACAGTTCAATTGAAAAACAAACTAATTTGGTGGGGAAATGAATGTAAAAAATAAAAAAAAACATACAATAAGCTGGTTGAATAAATGTGCACATCCTCGAACTGATCTTCAGGCATCTGCTAGAAAGCTGAAGATGAGGAGGAGTTTCACCTTTCAGCACGACAATGATCCCAAACATACATCCAAGTCAACAAAAGAATGGCTTCTTCAGAAGAAAATGAAAGTTTTAGAAAGGCCCAGCCAGAGCCCAGACCTAAATCTCCAATAGAAAATCTGTGGAGTGATCTGAAGAGGGCTGTGCACAAGAGATGCCCTCACAACCTGACAGATTTGGAACGTTATGCAAGGAAGAGTGGGAAAATATTGCCAAGTTAAGATGGGCCATGCTGATAGACTCCTACCCAAGAAGACTGAACGCTGTAATTAAATCAAAAGTTGCTTCAACAATGTATTAGTTAAAGGGTGGGCACACTTAAAAAACATACAGTAAGCTGGTTGCGTATGTTTTATATTTATTTCCCTACCAAATTTGTTTGTTTTTCAATTGAATTGTACAGGATATAGGTCACATTAAAGGTGGGGAAAGTTTTGAAATGATTCTTTGTGGTCTCAGTTTTTTACAGCACAAAAACCTGGTGTTTTAACAGTGATGTGTACGCTTTTTTATAACTGTATGTGACTTTCTCAGACTCCTCACATCCCATCACCTCCTGTTTTGGTGTTACACATAGCGCAAGAGTAGAACAAGATAAGGAAGTCTTCATTAACCAGTTGTATAGGGAATATTGCCACATAGGTCAGATTTCACAGCCTATCAGATAACAAATAACTTGGTAAGGTGGTTTTACTGCCAACAGATAGCTCTATACATTCACGGTATACAGATATTTTGGACTGTCCCTATTCCTTCTGCCTTCTTTGCAACCCCCTTCTCTCTGTCCTGACAGTGACAAGTGCAACACCGTGCCACAATGCTGATACTTTTTAACTACACTGTGGGTTTGGTGTTATTGGTATCACACCCTTCTTCTCCAAACATGGCGAGCTGAATAGTAAAGTTCTATTTTTGTTTCATTTGCACAGAGTACATTGTTCCAAACGAGCTCTGATTTGTTTAAATGCTTTTAGACATGCATCTCTGTGCTTCTTGCTTGGTGGATAGGTTTCTTTGTGGCGTGATAGAATAGAGATGATTGCGTAATTGTTCTTCCTGCTGCTTTCATTTCATCAATTCTTTTCAAGTGACTGCTGGCTTCACTCTTCCCTTCCTTATCGTTACTCTGAGTGCGTGTTGTGAAATCTTATGTGGTACACCTGCCCAAGGATGAGTTCCACCTGCATATTATCAAACCGATTGTAATGGCATAAATGCTTAAGGTCTTTGCAATAGCTCTGTATTTTTTTTATCCATTCAAGGTTTGTTTAATAATTGTGACCCTGAGAACTTTAGAAAGCTCCTTCACGTTCAGTTTGATTGCTTCTTGCTCACTGATTGCTTTCTCACTGCTCCATGTAAGGAGCTGACAAGAAATCTTATCCATCTTTGTGCGATCTCAACACAAAGCCCCCAGTAGTGTTGACCTCCCTGTCTTCTGGCCTTTGATCACGTTCAATATCTACTAGCAAGCGTAGAGTGTTGCCTTTTCAATGAAAACCCCAACATGGGGTGCATACTAAAGAAAAACACAGCTATTTAGGCTCCAAGTGCAATGACAAAGTTTCTCAGCAGGAATTGCAATGAGTCATAAACACAATACATTCCATCAGGCATCCTTACAAAAAGCCAGTAAGAAGAGTTGCACGATCCCCCTCTCTCTCTCTCTTTCTTGCACACATGCATATCTCTCTCTCTTGCACACACGCATATACACTATTCCAGTCCAAAGCACCATGCTGAGACCCTGCAGGTAAGGAATGAATATTTCATGAAATCAAAAGCTGTTTAAGTGTACAGACCATGACAAATTTAGTTAAGAATTCATCCCTTTGCATGACGTGGTTCACTATATCAGCATTAGTTAAAATACCAACAGAGACAAACCAAGTGCTCCAAAACAGCCCTCATTCAATTCCTCCTCAAGCCCCAGGGCATCATCACCTACCTAATCTTAGTTAGAAGTCTTGAGTTAAGCACTTTACCTTTAGACTCTTCAGAAATTTATAGCTACTCCCTTATAGCTGAAGGTGTAATTGGAGTCTGCACTGATAAGGGATTTGAGCGATAAGGGATAATTAGAAGAAAATCTAAAAGCTGTCATGCATCCTTAAAAATCCATGTTCACCAGCTCCGATCATATCAGTAGCTCTAGATCAATGTAACTGCTTTTTCTGTCGGCCCTGTAATTACCTGTGGTCTATCTTCTTGCACTACAAACCTGTCTTCATTAAATTATTTTTTAGAGGAATCACATGATGTTTCTGTAATGATCTGTAATGCTCCAAAGAATATAATATCTTTCTTGGAACATGACCATGATAGCAGGTAGTGAACGGAACATTGTGCATGAAAATATTATGAACGTTATGCCTTGCCATTTCTTCCTTTAAGGTTTCTTCCTCATGTCAGTTTCCTTGCTACTGTTACTCCTGGCTTATTTCTTAGGGAAAAATGGACTCTGGTTTTCTGTAAGTCTGTTTTGTGCCTAAAAGCAATATATGAATAATGAAGTCAATTGAGAAGAAAATTTACTGACACCAAATTAGCAACACGTTTAGCTAGAAAACCAAAGTTTTCATGGGAGATGGGGAAAGAACATTCTTAAGAATGAAAACAAGCCTGACACTTGCGTGTATGACATATGACAACAGTCATCTGAAAGACCCACAGTTTCCACTGAAACTACATTCATCTGTCTGGTACTGCTTGATTGTCCTTGTTAGTGGTAATTGAATGACTAAGAAAGATTGAGTTTCTTGGCAAGTGCATTTCCCACCATTGGCAGATGAAAACAAATAGCTTCTCTTGTTCTGATCATAACAGCTGACAGAATGGAGGGAGTCAATATGAGCTAAGCTTGGATATATAGACAATCCTGTGCACTGGGCTCCTCAACAGTTACCCCTGTTTTACCCCTGTTTTACACTGGATGCGTGTCCGTTGCAGTGTGTCTCCGACACGGCAGCCGCACCTAATCGCCGCCAATAAAGTTAATGCATCAGTTTACACCAGGTCCGCTGCGTTGTGTCTCCGCTACGTCTCTGTTCCGTCACATGTCCGGCAGTCCGTCGGGACGCGCAACAAGTCTATTTTTGATGGATACGGATCAAGAACGCAACACAGAGAGCATGCGCCAACTCCAGACACTCTCCCTCACAACATGGACGACGAGAAGTTAATTTTGGAGTTCGAGAAACACGAGATTATATACGACCCCAGACATCCTTTTTACAAGGATAATAGTAGAAAGGACATGGCGTGTGGACTTAAGGTTACAACACAACAAAGTATGACAAACATAACATTAAACACAGCAATGCAACACAATGCTAAACACATTAAACACAATTAAAGTTGAGCAACACCAAGGACAAAATTAACTAGAAAGCCTACTAATAATGTTTGTAGTGCGCAGAAATCAGCAAAACAAACGCCGTTGGTTTATCCGCGGTTGTTATCACGTTATCCAGCGTGATCTTACGATTCTCCCGTGATCACGTGATCTCGCAAACCAGCGGCGCGCCGGATCAGATACGGACCACAAACGCGTCCGGTGCGAATTGGCGGACGGCCTCGGACGGAATGGAAATGCAGCGCAATCGCACTGGAACGGACACGCATCCAGTGTAAAACAGGGGTTACACTTCATATACACTGATGAGGCATAACATTGTTACCACTCACAGATGAAGTGAATAACACTGATTATCTCTTCATCATGGCAACTGTTAGTGTATGGGATATATTAGGCAGCAAGTGACCATTTTGTCCTCAAAATTGATATGTTAGAATTAGGAAAAATGAGAAAGTGTAAGGATTTGAGTGAGTCTGACAAGGGCCAAATTGTGAAGGCTGGATGACTGGGTCAGAGCATCTCCAAAACTGCAACTCTTGTGGGGTGTTCCCGGTCTGTATTGATCAATATCTATCAAAAGTGGTCCAAGGAAGGAACAGTGGTGAACCGACGACAGAGACATGGGTGGCCAAGGTTCATTGATGCACGTGGGGAGTGAAGGCTGGCCTGTGTGGTCCGATCCAACAGACGAGCTACTGTAGCTCAAATTGCTGAAGAACTTAATGCTGGTTCTGATAGAAAGGTGTCAGAATACTCAGTGCATCACAGTTTGTTGTGTATGGGGCTGCATAGCTGCAGACCAGTAACGGTGACCATGCTGAAAGGCCCTGTCCACTGCTGTGGGCACATGAGCATCAGAATTGGACCACAGAGCAATGGAGGAAGGTGGTCTGCTCTGATAAATCATGTTTTCTTTTGCATCATGTGGATGGCCGGGTGTGTATGCATCACTTACACATACTTACTTACAAATGGGGTCCTGCCTTGGGTTAATTTGACACATACCACCTGCCTACCATGTACACCCTTTCATGCAAATGGTATTCCCTGATAGCTGTAGCCTCTTTCAGCAGGATAATGCACCCAGCCACAAAGCAAAAATGGTTCAGGAATGGTTTGAGGAGCACAACAACGAGTTGATGGTGTTGACTTGGCCTCCAATTTCCCCAGATTTCAATCCAATCCAGCATTTGTAGGATGTGCTGGACAAACTAGTCTGGTCCATGGGGGTCCCACTTCGCACCTTTCAGGACTTAAGGGATGTGCTGCTAAGATCTTGGTACCAGATACCACAGTACACCTTCAGGGGTCTAGTGGAGTTCATGTCTCAATGGGTCAGGTTTTGGCAGCAAAAGGGGGACCACCACTCTCTCTCTCTCTGTTGACAGAACACTAATGCAAGTCCAGCTCAGCTTACACCTTATATCAGTGCTTACTTCTTATGTCCATAGCCTATCAGTTAATAAATCAGGTTGACTGGTTGCTCAAAGATAGTTTTAAAAAATCTGTCCACACTCACTAATATGTGTAAGTTTCACTCTCCCTGCACAGTAACAGAATACAATAAGTACAGATAAAGAGACTGTAGTGAGTGTTATATTTGAGCAGTAAAAAAAACAGTGTGCTCATTAAAAAAAAAAAAAGAAGATCTGATTGTGTATAATTCTGAGCCCCTCCCTGTTTCCTGCGTCTATTGTCATAGATATGTGATGACAGATTTGCAACAGCTCTGTGACCGCCTGCTGCGATTGATGGAGCACTTGATGGATATTCCATACCCTCCTGCTGCACCTACTTCCTCTCTTTCTGGAAATTCCTGCTTTTCCCACACCATGTCGTCAAACAGAGCTGGACTTTTTAGCAACACAACCCATCTGACAGCCAGTTGACAAGCAATGTGTGAAATGTATTTACTTTTCTTTTGCTTAGAGGCTACATGAGTGAAAGACAAGAAAGACAAAAAATGATGGTGTCTTCATGATGAAGACACCATGAAGTCCTTCAGGTCTCTTCACTAGCTCATCTAGTGGGGAGAGGGAAGCCGTGTGTCCGTTGAGTCCTGCGTTGAGATGTTGCTCTTTCTGCTTGATTAATATCCAGATTAATACTTTTCTGTGGATTCCTCAACTGTTTTAATGTTCAGATTCTTGGATTATGGCTGTAAAACATCAGCCTTTGAGTTTCTTTGACTCGGGTGAGTGATGTCCTTTGTTGAAGGTTGTGGAAAGCACTGTCTAACACACCAGACCAAAATCTCTCATAGATGTTTGACTGGATTGAGATCTGGTGACTTGAAGGCCATAACATATGATAATTTTTACCTTCATCAAACCATTCAGTGAAAGTTCTTGAACTGTGTATATATATATATATATATATTGCAGCATCACTGTCTCACAGCTCCAGCTTAAAATCTCCACCCTGTTTTAGTTGTATAATAAAGTCATCACCAGGCACGAGTAAAAGCCAAAACTATAGACAATATTTATGTAATGAAATCGTGTTATAGAAATCTAATTTTTCAGCACATGGATTTAATAATAGAACCAAACGTGAACCAAATGGATGTATCAAGTGACTCAGAAAGATTCTCATGTTGATTAGAATCATGTGTTTGGAGACACACCAACACACCCAATGAAGTTTGTCAATCTTTTTGCGCTTGACCTCACTACAGGTGATGTATTGAACATTTCAGATCTTTATAACCGATTCTAATTCATTGCCAAATTGCATCAACTATTACTCAGTCAAGTGCAATTACTTTCAGATTTTCTTTTAATGGCCTTTTATGGTCTCTAGAATAGTTTTAGAAATGGATTAAACAGGCTTAGCAGTGGCATTTAAATCAAACGTTATGGCAAAGTCCACTATTTGTAAAACTAATATGCAGAATAAATGGCATTCATCCACAAATGGTGAAATGGGCACATGCAGGAAACGTAAGCGTATGGTAAAGATATAGTGTTGCTTGAAATGACACATTTTCTTAGAGACTGAACAAAAGCTGAATTGTGTCCAGCGGAAGATTTAATGTGAGTGCTATAAGCCACATCCTCATGTGACTCATACTTGCCCCCATATTATATAGGCTTGTTCACTACAGAAAACTGAGTGAAAGCTGTGGCCGACTTGAAATTCCCATATGACATTCTCTCTTCTGTCTTCTTCAAAAGATATTCTGTGCAGGATAACTCACCTTTCTCCAGATCACACTGGGAGTCCACAAATCTCACCTTTTCGCCTGTGAGCATGCCTGACAGTGTTATGCAAGGAGACGCCCCAGCAAGCACACAGCAACCCATCAGCTTTGTTCTCACAACTATGTGGGTGGTTTAATTATCTAAAACCAACCCATAACCTTGCTGTTTGTTAATGCATTTTCATTGAAAGTTGCTAATGAATACATTATCTCATGCCTGTCACACATCTCTTGCCAACAATTTTTTTTTTTGTTTTTTTTTTTTGTTTTGCATATCAAAGCTGAAAAGTGTGCTTGTTTCTTCTGCTCACCTGCCAAATACAAGGTCTGCTGGAAGGGCAAAGTTTAGACTAAGCAGAGAAACATGAACTTAAAGGATCACAGTAATGTTCATTTGTCTTTGTGCCAGCCTGCTTGCTCTGGATTGCTGAAGTCATGTTGTTAGACAAGCCTTATTTAACGCAAGTGTCAAAATCCACTTGTCCAAGACACGATTTCACAGGATGTGTGATGAAACTGAATTTTGCTCTTTTGTGTGCCTTGTAGGCTACATATTAGTATAAGAAGGCACATTGAGACATTCCATGTCTTATAGACTTCTTTTCCTGTTTCTTCCTGGACAAATGCCAAATGTCTGGAATTTAACTCATGGCAACAGTAAACGTGCACTTCTCTGAATTCATTAAATAATTTATGCATATACACACACAGCACATATATGTAACACAAGACAGGTCTAACGGTTCTTAAATAGGCATAAAATCGCACACAATCATAGATGGATAAAGGTTAATGTAATTCCATTTTTTCACCAACATTCTTCAGTGAGAGTACAAGTCTCATGCTAACTTTCCGAACAGCGAGTTTAGAATAACTGAAGATGGAATTATTCTGTGCGGTTGTGCGCACCACTTAAAGAGGCTGGATTCTCCATGATGTTGTCAATGTTGGAAATTTTTTTCACATAATCCCACACCCTTCATCCAAACCTCTCTCCAAAGCCCATCCCAAAGACACAACACAATAGTTTGATGATGTGCCATCATGATCCAGAAAGTGCTGGTGTGAGCTAAGATTTTTGCTCTATGCAAGCAGTAACATGATTCCATGGCATAACAATGTTTAGACTGATATATGAATTTATATAATCAGCCCGGTCTGCAACTTCTTTAATCAAATAAAAGTATTGAATCACTAATTACAGAGCATAGTACAGCTGGAGTGCATGTCAGAGCATCTATGCTGGAAGTGTGGAGGACATTTAGGCCACCATTATCTTTCAAAAAATATATGACAGCAACAAGAGCAAAAGAAATCTCTTTGTGTGTTTCCTGGAAATGTCAGGTGCACTTGCTGAAAACAGCACTGCAGGCTATCAATGGCTTCAGTAAATAATTCTGAAGAGCAAAAGGCATTTGTTTAGACAAGGTTATAACCCTCACACCCAAGAGGCAGAGGATGTGAAAGTTCCTAAGAAAACAAGGAAAGTTTAGTTTATTGTGTGTCTGTTTACAAGGTGAATTGCTTTAGAGCCACGTTCACAGCCCTTCCATGAAATTGTGGTACTTTTGTTCTTGCATTTGTTTCAGTCATAACCTATGTGTACATGCCTAATATTGTGTTGGTCCCCCTTGTGCCACCAAAACAGCTCTGACTCATCGAGGAATGGACAAGACGTCTGAAGGTGTGCTGTGGTATCTGGCACCAAGATGTTAGCAGCAGATCCTTTAAGTACTGTTGCGAGGTGGGCCTCCATGGATCAGACATTTACATTTAAGTCATTTGGTAGAGCAACTTATCCAGAGCAACTTTCATATATCACATCTTATACAACTGAGCAATTGTGGCTTAAAGGCCTTGCTCAAGGGCCCAGCAGTGGCAGTCATGGTGAGGCTGGGATTTGAATTCACGACCTTCCGATCAATAGTCCAGTGTCTTAACCACTGAGCTACCACTACCCACTATTTGTCCAGCACATCTCACATTTGCTTGATTGGCTTGAGTTCTGAGGAATTTGGAGTCAACACCTTGAGCTCTTGTCATGTTCCTCAAACCACTCCTGAACAATTTTTTGCAGTGTGGCAGGATACATTATTATGCTGAAAGAGCCAGCCTCCATAAAGGAACACTGTTGGCATGAAGGGGTGCACTTTGTCTATAACAATGTTTTGGTAGGTGGTGTGTGTGTCAAAGTAACATCCACATGAATGCCAGGACCCAAAGTTTAAACGCAGAACATTGCCCAGAGCATCACACTGTGATGCCTGCTGGCTTGCCTTCTTCCCATAGTGCATCCTGTTGCCATCTCTTTCCCAGGTGAGCAACACGCATGCACCCGGCTGTCCATATAATAGAAATCATGCTCATGTGCTCATTATAGGCACTTTGGACAGTGAACAGGGTTCAACATCGGCACTTATTGCAACCTGCGATGCACTGTGTGTTCTTACATCTTTCTAACTTTTTCACCAATCTGTTGGTTGAAAGACCAGATAGGCTAACCTTTGCTCCCCATGCAGATCAATGAGTCTTGGGCACCCCTGACCCTGTCACCAGTATACTGGTTGTTCTTCCTTGGACCACTATTTTTAGATACTAACCACTGCATACTGAGAACACCCCATAAGACCTGCTGTTTTGAAGAAGCTCTGACCCAGTCATCTAGGCATCACAATTTGGCCCTTGGCAAAGTTACTCAGATCTTTACTCTTGTCCATTTCTCCTGCTTCCAACACATCAAGTTTAAGAACTGACTGTTCATTTGCTTCCTAACCTCTTAACAGGTGCCAATATAATTTATATTATCAGGTGCAAAGTAATCAGTGTTTTTCACTTTACCTATCAGTGGTTTTAATGTTATGGCTAATCAGTGTATTTTTGTACACACACACACACACACACACACACACACACACACACACCACATCAAACAAACAACAAACGTTGCTACATTGCAATGGAAAAACATTACTGCAAAGTTAAGAGAATTATACTTTTCCGATGGGAAATCATACAATGAGTTTATAATGATGGCAATTAGCACATTAGTATATATCATTTGATACAACTGATCAGTAAGAATTATGGGCCTTGCACAGTGGCAGCTTAGCAGCACTGGGACTTGAACTCACAACTTTTTGATCTTTTCTAGACCAACTTTGATTATCAGCATCATCTGCATGAGTTTCTATGTTATCAGCTGAGGAAAAAGTCACCACATTTAAACACAAGCCTCATTTCTTCACTTGACTGATCTCTGTTCATTCTCACATCAGTGATAAAATCAGCACTGTTTAATTTAGTCAGTTCTGGTCTGTTGACTACATTCCTTGTTATTCATGTAATTTTCCTAGGTCATCTAGATATACAGTGTCTTACAAAAGTAGTCAAATCCCCTGGAATTTATCATAGATGCTTGAGTAACAAGCGATAAATGCACCTATTCTTCCTGTCAGAATTTTTATTGCAAGGTCATGTTGTCCTACTCTGAATTTTCAAAGTCAAAATTTAAAAACCTGTATTCAAGTATTCAAGCCCCCAGGGTCCAGAAACTGCAAATGAGATATTTTCTAAAAGATGACACAATTGATTTACAATTGGCCTTTACCTGTCTAATTTAAAAACAGATCCTATTTTCTGGAAAAAGAAAATAGCTCATTTGAATTGTCACTGAAGAGACTGTCAATCTGAAGGAAAGGAGTGAAAATGAAGGCTAAGGAGAAATCTAATGGAGTTAACAATAAGGTAATGGAACTTTATAACTTAGGAATAGGAGGTAAAATTATAGCTCAGAGGTTGGGCATGCCAGTACGCATTGTTGGATCAATAGTAAGAAAGTTGAAGCTGCATCACATCACCCAAGCACTATACCTAGACAAGACCGACCCACAAAACGCCATGCAAATACAAGCCAGAGACTGGTGAGGGAAGCCACAGTGAGGCCAACAGTCACTCTGAAGGAGTTACAGAGAACAGTGGCTAAGCGTGGAGTGAAGATGCAACAGGTAACCATTTCAAGACCTCTGCATAATTGAGGACGGTGTGGGAGATAGTGCTAGAAAGAAACTGTTGCTCAAGAAGAGTAGTTTTTTTTGGTGTGTCTAAGATATTTGTTCAAGACAAGTTTCAAAGCACTATATGTGGCACAAACCTAGAGCAGTCAATTAACATCATCCCCATAGTGAAATTTGGTGATTGCACCATCATGCTCTGGGGATAATTTTCACTGCTTGCCAACATTCAAATGGAGAATGGAAAAAAATAATAAAGAGAAATGTCACCTTTCAGCAGGAGATCACAAGGACAAAGCAACACGAGGAATTTAAATGATAAAGGGAATGTTCTACAGTAGCCAAAATAAAAGCTCAATTATGAATCCCACTGAGAATCTGTGAAACTGACAGCTGCAGTGTACAAACAACATCCAACCAACCTAAACAACCTGGAGCAAATATACCACAAAGAATGGGTGAGCAAAGTTGGTACAGTAGGAACTTACCCCAACAGGTTGCTATTGCAGCAAAAGTTATTATATATCGTACTAGTCTGAAGGGGATGAATATTTATGCAAGCTGCTTTTTTTTTTTTTTTTTTTTGGCAATAAAAATACTGGCTGGAGCGAGCTGTGTAAATGCCGTTTGTAATCCAGATGAATCTGATAACTTTTAAGGAGGCTGTATTTAAAACTCTGTCATCAGTACAAGGTGTGTAAGCATCTTTTCTCTTTTAATGATGACATAATACATTGCCAGACAGCAACATTTTGACAGCTTCAACAGTTTTATTCCACAAGATATGTGAATTAGGTCAACTGGCTACTGAGACCCTGCTCTCTCCTGGGATTGGCTCCAGCTTCCCTGTGAACGCCCCGCCTACTTCCCCCATTGGACAAGTTGTATAAAAAAAAATGAATGAATGAATGTTTTCCAAAACAGATGCTTTTTGTTTGTTTGGTAATTTTTTTTTCCATATTATCCTATACTGTGTCAGTGGATAAGCTGTTTGACATTACTACAAAAATCACAAGCTTTGTGAAAATGGTGGTCATAGCGTCAGTCTATTCTTTCTTTCTTTCGTTTGTTTTAACCTGGCAAGATTTGTAAAAAGCGTTTAGGAAAAATTAAAAAGCTGTCTCAGAATTAAATGTCTCATCTATAATAGACTGTTTTGTGTGTGTGTGTGTGTGTGTGTTAGATACAGTGAGTAGGCTATTGTTTCGTATTTTTATAAAACACAGAAAAGTCCACGACGCCTCTGTGAAACCCGTCTGCTAATGTGTTACCATAGAATAAAATTGCCTGAGGCATTGGAGCTCAGAAAAAAAAAACGTGCCCTGAATTGTTTTTCTTGGCTAAAAAGATATCATAGGGAAATGATTTTGAACTTGTGTCCCTCCCCTTCGAGTTAGTTATCGTGGTGTTGGTGCGCAGCTGTGTGTGAGCTCGAGCTCTGTTCAGGAGTGTGGCGCGGGACTGGGAGCGCGCGAGCTCCTTCTCCGTACACTTTCCTAGGTAGGTGAAAACTTCACTCTGTTGTTTTTGTTTGCATGCTTTAAGGACACGTTTATATAACGGATTTAATGAATGCATCAGGGTCACTTTCCGACACCTGGTTTTAATCGCATGCTGGTGGAAGTTGTGCTCTCTTATTTTAAGTGAGCGTTATGAATGAGTTTGTTGTGTTGAAAATGTACACAGTGCTGCTGCTCAAAACAAGTTCCACCGATCCGTGCGTAAGGAGCGTGAACAACAGAATCACAGCACACTCCTATTCTTTCACACTTAACTCACACACCTGACCGTGCACGCAGTCACAGTGCGTGACCAGTCACGGAGTCGCACACATTCCTATTGCACAGATTGCGTCACGGTGTTGCACACATTTGCTATTGCGCACATTACAGTCTCCATAAAAACATTGGCAATGGTTAGAAACTGTCCTGCATGTTGAGTAAAAGTCATTTTCTCTCAAAATGTCTCTATGGGCTAGGCATTCACTTTAGTATTTGGCAATTTTCATTTCCTACTATTCATGTTGCACATGCATCATGTTGTTTAAAAAAAAAAAAAAAAAAAAGTTAAGCTGGTTGATGTATAGCGTGACATCTTTTTTTTTGTGCATTTATGAATAATTCACATAATGCTTAACATAATTCACCCAGATGAGCACAAGTTAATGTGTATAGACATATATATCATTCTGCCACAGAAAGCACTCTTTCATGCTTAATGTCTTTGGATAAACTGTTTCTTAGTCCAGACCAGTCCTGGTTCTATTCCATTGCTTATGGAACTCTAAAACTGTTTTTCTTCATCTGGAAAGAAATCTGAAAGTTCGGATCCTTAGGGCTTGAAAAGTCTCCAGAAAAAATTGAATCTGTTCCCCAGATGAGTCTCAGGGTAGAGCTGCTCCATACAAAAGCAGCCTAACCAAACACTGGCAAAAGCGCTCCTTGCATTTTCAGTGGTGGTCAAAAGCTTCACATGCCCCACCTGAGACTATTCCAGAAACACTGCCACTGTAGAATTCTTTTGCAAAAGTGTTTCTATTAGGTTAAACCCACATAATGCGTCATTAGCAAATTTCATATGTCACTTCAGTGGTCCACATATTGTCCATGCTGGGGGAAAAAAAAAACATTCTGTACTTTTATATTTAATGGAGTTTTGTTGAACATTTAACAGTTGTAGCTTTCTGTAGGGTTCTTCGTACAACCTTTTTGAAAGAGAAACCCTGTTGCAGGATTCTACAAAGAACCTTTGAAAGTTTCCCCAAAGAGCCCCATAGGGTGTTATAGGTAAAAAAAAAAACCCCATGAATTAAAGTAACCAAAAGGATTTAAAATTTTGATGCTGCTGGTAATTTTCAGTTGCAGAAATTGGTTTAAAATGCGCATCAAAAAAGAGTTGGTTTAATGGATATCATTTTACTCATGTTTGCTATACTGTATGTTTAGTGATTAATGAATATATGATTTTGCTATTGTTTAAAAACTACAGAACCCAAAATTTCTTTCATACAATGGGCTCCATAGAGTAGTACAGTTTGTTTTAAATTGCCAAACTAATCACAAACAGCAAATATATTAATAACATTACAGAAGTATGACTTCTACCTGCTTGGTATGAAATTGCCTTTAACTTAATCTTATGCATAAAGCTTAATGACTGTTGGACCATTTGCTTGAACAACAACTCATGTCCACCAATGTAGATTTGAACCTAAGAGACTGAGGCCTGTTATGAAGCCGGTGACTTCATACTAATTGAAAAATTTCCAGAGGAAATCTGCTGCACACTCCCTAACATGCCTTCCCTTTTCTCATCCTACATCTCTTACACTTTCTTTTAGGTTTCACTGACTGCTGACAGTTTATGACACGAGATACAAGCCTGTTTCATATCAAGGAAGATTGGAGAAGCAGTACCCAGCTTTATCTACTATACTAATACAAAATCATATTTGATTAACTGGCAGTCCACTTTGCCATAATGAGGCTGTTGTTGTTGCTTATTCTCTGTGCGAGTGAAACTCTCTGCCAGAAAGACTGTACTGGAGTGGAGTGCCCACTTCTTAACAACTGCATTGAGGAAGTTTTGGAAAACGGGGCCTGTTGTGCCACTTGTCTACAAACTGGCTGCACATGTGAGGGCTACCAGTACTATGACTGTATTAATGCCGGCTTCAGATCTGGCAGAGTGCCTGAGGGACAATCTTACTTTGTGGATTTTGGAAGTACGGAGTGCTCTTGCCCACAGGGCGGCGGGCGGATCAGTTGCCATTTTATTCCATGTCCTGAGCTTCCTGCTAACTGCATTGAAGTGTCAGAACCAGCAGATGGTTGTGTTCAGTGTGAGCGGATAGGTTGCATGTATGAGGGGCAGAAGTATGAGGCTGGTCATTCATTCCGCCTCGACCAAGCCTGCCAAGTCTGCCACTGCCCCAATAATGGCGGGAAGTTAATGTGCTCCCCAATCCCAGACTGTGATCAGAGGCAAGTCCATAAACCCATGCTTGAAACTACCACAGAGGAAAGCACACAATGGAGACAGAATAAAATCCAAAATATTTTTAGCCATCAAGACTCAAGGAGTGCCTTCTCCAAAACCTTTCCAAAGACAAACCATGACAGTCTGTCTCCATTTAAACCAACCCCAAGTGACATAGATGAAGAAGAGGGGGAGGAGGAGGAGGAGGAGGACTATGACTACCCTACTACAGATTCCTCAAAGCAAATTCGGCATGACCTAGCCTCTCCAGGGAAGTCCTACGTTATCTCAGTCTCTGATCTAGAGAACAGTCCCTCCCACCAAACCAGGGGAACCAAGCAGGAGCTTAAAGCGAGATTTGGTCTTCATGAAACAACAACAGACAGACCATGGTTTCCCTTACGTGAAGAGAGGACAGGTCACCATGAAGTGAACTCTATGAAGGAGGCTTCAGATATTTCTGAAGATAATATTAGAGGAGCAGAAATTAACATTCCTAAAGTTAGTCCTAATAAAGAGAAAATCCCCACCTATGTAAATACCACACATGAAAAACAATTCTCTATTTACAGAGACACTACTGTAAAAGAGAGTTTTGGCCCCTATAAGGGCAATAGCAACACAGAGGTTCTTGGGGAGAGTGACAGAGACAGCCTGAGGAAGGGATCAGGGAAGACCTTTAAAGAAACCACTCCCACTAATGAGTTTGATTCATATGAAGACACCACTTACAGTGAAATAGTCACTGATTCTCCAGTGACTGTAGTTCCAACTATGCCTCAAACTACAGAGGAGGCACAGATGACGACAACATGGCAGACTACTGGGAACAGTTTTTCACCAGATAAAGTTTACCATAGCACACCAGAAACTATGGAATTTTACAGCAGGCAAAAGGAAGCAGTGAACATAAAAGATGAGCAAAATGTCACAGAGAGTGACAAAAATTATGGGAAGGATAAAATAGTTGACAAACTGGAAAAATACACTCAAAGCAGTTCACAAAGCACCTCAAGCAGTGACTATGAATCTACAGCAGCACCTGAAGGAGCTTTAGAAGAACATGAAACCAAACCAAAGATAAAACCAGAACTGTATACAAATCCTCCTGTGATATTCAGCCCAACCAGCCAGTCACTCCTGAGAGTGAAAGAGGATGGACAGCTTCGAAATAAACAGTCTCAAAGTCTTTTTGTAGCGGCAGAGGAGGAGGAGATAGAAAAAGAGATAGAGGAAATTGAAGACAACGACACACTCAGTTCCATTACAGAAGCCACTGAGGGTAAGTACACACCTGCTTAATGCCTACAGTACACTAACATGGGGAAATTTATTTTGCTTTTCTAACCACACTAATAACAGCGCATTAAAAAACAACAACAAAAAAAAAAAGTATCTCCAGAAATCTGCCCTGCGTAGTGGATAAGTAAGGGATGATTGTCATGTTTTCTCCACAAATTTAACTACTGCTTTGTATAGGACACAAATTATGCTGTAGTGTGCAAGAAAGAATGTTTTATGTTTATGTTGTCAAAGCAAATTAAAATGGCAAAAGTTATGTATAGGTCATGGGTCAAACCAGGGCTGGCCCGTGGCATAGGCAGTATAGGCAAATGCTAAGGGTGCCATCCTTCCAGGGGGGCGGCAAAAACGGAGGAATCTATCCATCCGTTGGCGATTGCCTGCAAACCCCCCCCCCCCCCTTCCCGCCTTCGACGACCGT
>JAOVYU010000001.1:21317183-21329240 GCA_025674565.1 Synodontis membranacea | reverse complement strand
TCTCTCTCTCTCTCTCTCTCTCTCTCTCTCTCTCTCTCTCTCTCTCACACACACACACACACACACACACACTCTCTGTTTTTCAGCTATCTGCTCACTCAAGAAAGCTATTACATTAAAAGATTGCATATTGTATCATCCCAAAGCAGTATATGTTCAGGAATCAGGTGGCCTTGATGTTTTTTTGCATATGTGTCATGAGGGGGACATTAGCTCCAGCTCTGACAAATTTACCCCTGTGTTTGCCCAGAGTGGTTCTACTTTGCCAAATGGTGCGTGTTTGACTTTAGCCATGTCTCAGTGGTCAGTGACGCTTCCTGGGTGAACTTCAGGACAGAATGACGTCCATGGAGGTTAAAACTGAAACAAACAAGCCACACACATTTACATACATGCAACACCCTGTGCAACCCCAGTAGTTGCTGTTTTCTGACCTTTGCTTAATGATGCCATGGCAGGAGATTTGAGCTCATCCACAGTGGTGTCAGCTGCTGCTGTGTCCCACCCCTCAGGCACCTAAGCACTCGTGTTGTAAATCGATGCTTTCTCGTGATGCTGTTATCCGTCGTTGTGTGCCGGTGATAAGACACCTCATGCTTTTTCTTTCAGCAGTACCCATAACTAAGAGACAGCATAAACATGTTAATAAGCTCCATCCTTTCCAAACACACAACAATTTGTTATCTTGGCAAAAAGATCGCTGTGACTTCTTCTTTTGGCTCAGTGACCAGTCATTGTTTAAGCTTGAAATAATTACCTTTGCCTTTCTCTCCCATCTCACTCTCGCTGACCCACACTCCTTTCCCAAGCCTTGCTTTGAATCATTTATCGGAAGTCATTTAATGTCTTTAATAAATCCACCAAACGGATGTTCTTGGCTATAGCCGCATTGTTACAACGGAACCTACACCAGAGCCACATGGTGGATGTGACACTTTCAGGAAACTTCCAACCACCAAGTCATCAGTGGCACTTCATACGTAAAGCTGATGTATGTTTGTGTTTATGTTTGTGTGTACTGGTTCCATCTGCTTGCAGCTCCACATGCGTTATCATAATGAAGATGCTACAACCTATTGAGCCATCACTTCCATAGAAATCGTTTGTCTGGCTTCGTCTCAGGACGTGTGCAAGCCTGGATAGTTAGAAGGTGCACTGTGTTGAGTAATGCATGCTTCCCTTTTGGTCTCCAGATGTGAATGAGTGTGTGACAAATACACACACCTGCCTGCCCAACGAGCGCTGTGTAAACACAGTTGGAGCTTTCATGTGTGAGAGGCAGATTTCTTGTTCAAGTGGCTACCAACTGAGGAATGGGGTATGTGAAGGTAGGTTTTCATTTCTGTCATTTTTTTTTCTGTTTTCACACTTTCACTTATTGTTACTCTACACTTACTTGTACTCTCTGCTCTTTCATTCCCCCTTCTACTCCTCAAATCTGAGGAATGGAGAGAGTAAAGGTAGTTCTTTCTCACTTTCTTTTTTTCCCACCGTGGTCCAATCCTGTTAACATTACAGAATAATTTTCAAAGAATTGCACTCATTAGTTATAATTCTCCACACTGTAGTATGCAAATTGAATTCGCTACTGTCCGTGTATCTTGTGATTGAAAATTATCTTTAAATTTTGTCCAGAGCAAAAGAGTGTTTATTAAAAAGAAAATGTTTTGAGAAAATATCAATGCATGTTTAACTTAGCTAACATTACACAAGTATATAGTCCACATCATTTAACTATAATTATTAGAGAGTCCACTAAAAACTTAGGCCAAATATAGTGAGCTGTGGAAAGCAAAAACAGAATACTGACTGGCACCTTAAAAAAAATCAAATAGACCTACAATTTTTAGTCATAACATTATGAGCACTGACAGGGGAAGTGAATAACGCTGACTATCTCTTCATCATGGCACCTGGTAGTGGGTGGGATATATTAGGCCACAAGTGAACATATTGTCCTCAAAGTTGATGTGTTAGAAGTAGGAAAAATGGGCAAGGGATTTTAGCACGTTTGACAAGGGCCAAATTGTGATGGCTAGACAACTGGGTCAGAGAATCTCCAAAACTGCAACTCTTATGGGGTGTTCAGGGTCTGTAATGGTCAGTATCTATCAAAAGTGGAGTGATGCACACACCTGGCCATATACAGTATGTGATGTAAAAGAAAATGTGACTCATCAGACCAGGCTTCTTCACCTTCTTCCGTTGCGCTATAGTCAAGTTCTGATGCTCATGTGCCCATTGTTGGTGCTTTCAGCGGTGGACAGGGGTCAGCACAGGCACCCTGACTGGTCAGCAGCTATGCAGCCCCATACGCAAACAAACTGGATGCACTGTGTATTCTGCCACCTTTCTATCAGAACCAGCATTAATTTCTTCCGCAATTTGATCTGTTGTATCAGACCACACGGGCCAGCCTTCGCTTCCCACGTGCCCCAGTGAGCCTTGGCTGCCCATGACCCTGTTGCCGGTTCACCACTGTTCATTCCTTGGACTAATTTTGATAGATACTGACCACTGCAGACTGGGAACACCCCAGTTGCAGGTTTGGAAGTGCACAGACCGAAGTGGTTTAACCATCACAATTTGGCCCTTGTCAAACTTCGTCAAATCCTTATGATTGCCAATTTTTCCTATTTCTAACACATCAACTTTGAGGACAAATGTTCACTTGCTGCCTAATATATCCCATCCACTAACAGATGCCATGATGAGGAGATAATCAGTGTTATTCACTTCACCTGTCAGTGGTCATAATGTTATGCCTGATCGGGTGTGTGTGTGTGTGTGTGTATGTATACTACTCACAAAAAGTTAGCGATGTTTGGCTTTCCTGTGAAATATCAGGATGAACCTAAAATGCACTATAACCTTTACAGGTGAACTTAATGTGACCTTCCCTAAACATTTGAATGCACATGTCCCTGTTCAGTGTTTCAGTACTTTTTACACAACTTGCTGTTCTCTGACAAGGAGCTTAATGGCAAAAAAACAGGTGTTTGATCCATGAATCGACCAATAAATTTCCTGGTTCAACCAGAATTAGTATTTAAACAGTCCTCCTCATCATGCTGTTCACATTTTGGCATCATAAGACCAAGATGACACCTAACAGTTGATCAACAGTACCTCGCCATTGTGAGGCTTCAGACAGGATGTTCTCAGACGGCAGTGGCCACTGAACTTACAGTGTCACAGAGTGTCATCAGCAGGTTGCAACAGAGATACAGAGAGACTGGAAGAGTCACAGAAAGGCATAGACGTGGACGTCCTTGGCCACATCCCACACTGATGACCGCTTCATTGTGAACAGTGCCCTGCGGAACCGGATGATGAATGCCACTCAACTCCAGGCACATTTTAGGGAGGTGAGAGGCACCCAAGTGTCATGTCAGACCATTTGAAAACGTTTACATCAGCGTGGTCTGCATGCTAGACGACCTGCAAGGGTACCTAACCACACCACCAGGCACAGGCGTCATTTACGCAGGACTAGGGACCAGTGGGCCTCAGTGCTGTTCTCTGATGAAAGTCGATTCACGTTGAGCAGTAATGATGGCCACCAACGATGTTGGAGACGTCAAGGAGAGCGCTATGCATAAGCCACTGTTGTCACCAGATGAGCCTTTGGAGGTGGTGTTACAGTGTGGGCAGGTATGGCTAGTCAATACAGAACTGCCCTACACTTTGTGAATGGTACAGTGACAAGCTCATACTACCTGAATAACATCATTAATCCAGTCATTGTGCCCCTGCATGAACAACACAGGCCTAATTTCATTTTCATGGATGACAATGCTCCAGCTCATAGAGGTCGCATCATTAGGGAACGGCTGCTGGAGACTGGGGAACCTCGAATGGAGTGGCCTGCACTTTCTCCAGACCTGAATCCCATAGAAAACCACAGCTGAGTCGCCGTGTAGAGGCTCGTAACTCTGTACCCCAGAACCTCAAGGACCTGAGGGCCACCCTTTAAGAAGAGTGGGATGCTAATATATACATATATATATTTGTGTATAATATATATATTTGTCTGTATATGTGTCTGTCTGTGTGTGTATGTATCATAATACTGACTACACATTTGCCTGCTTTGAGAAGATAACTACGCATCACTTGTCAGATACCCGACTAGCTTTTTGCTAACAAAACACAGAGGCGTCTGTTGAAAATGACGCAATTCCAAGTTCTGAACAAAAGTCCCAGCAAGTGAGAACATTTCCATGGCATGTCAAATGCAGCATATTATTAAATTCCCCTGTTCTTCTTAAACTTGAAATTGTGGAAATTGTGGAAATAGTTTTTCGTGATTTTTAAAAACGGCAATCACAACCAATGAAAAATCTGTATCTGTATAAGCCAAGTATCATTTCCACCATCTTTATTCACCACATGTTCTAAACTGACAAACTGACAAATTCATATTTTGTGTAACACATAACCACAAGTTCTTCCATCTCTGAATGATTAAAATACGCAGCTTTAAAGCTTAATTTAAAAATACAGAAGTATTCTTAAATGTTTCAACTAAATCTTGTTAGATACTGTTTATATGAGTGCCCCAGCAACTGTCCTTACACTTCAGTTATAAGGTTGTTTAAGTAAAATCTATTTATTTATTTATTTATTTATTATTATTTTTTGTTCTAGTACAGGGAAACAGTTTTTTTTAGTAGTTTACATGCTAAAGATGGAATGAATAAGGGTTAACTGCTCAACTGCGGTATTCTAGGATTATATCTTGTCTCACTTGCGGTAAAAGTCACTTTGGGTGAAAGTGTCTGCCAAATGAATAAATTCAAATCAAAATTTACCATCAGCTGCCTTTGCCTTAAAGTGTTCAGAGGGTTCTGAAAACACTTCATTGAAGCATTCAGTTTAAGTACATCTCCAGTGTTATCAGCAGCACAGAAGCACATCACCTTATAATGCTATACCGCCTAGGTTAGTTGAAGTGGGCCCAACATTGCAAATTTTGTAGCATTTATTGCACAACAGATATGTTAGTTTTGTGTAAATCCATCAGGTAATGATACACATACTCTTGCAGGGAGAAAAGTTACCTAATTTATGTCCTTTATGTCAGTACTTGGTGTTGGATGGCACAATAAGCGTATACAGGGAATTAAGATAATAACTGGGAAAGGGGAGAACATGAAAGTGAACTAATTATGCGCTTGAAAGAGAGGCAGAGAATTACCTGCACTAAAGCTTAGGGAAATTGGAAAAGCCCATGAAAACCTTCAACACCTTACCATTACCGGAGTTAATGTTCATCTGGCAAAGTAAGGCTGCTCAGCTATGCTGTACTCATTCTAGCATTAAAAGGCCAAACAAAATTCAAACATTGTGTCTTTTTTTTCTCTGAAAAGCCAAATAAGTAGCAGAAGGAAAGCTGGAATGAGGACTAATACATTGGGTGTGATTCAGAAGACCTGTGCACCAACATTGAACCACAGTGCCATCTACTGTTCAGTGGTGGTGTATGTTCAAGGATTGTCTGTTCATTCTTACGTTCATTATTCAAGGGCATCATTCAAGTTCACAGATCATCAATCGTGCACTCATATCTCATTAACGTCAGTGTCTAGACAAATCAGTTGACTTTAATGATGATACCTGGCAGTGAGGTTTGTGATCCTGTAGGCCTCCAGGCTGCACTAACACCTGTGCTGCTCTGCCTGCTCAGATATTGATGAATGTGCTGTGCAAAGCCATGACTGTGGCTTGGGATTCCAGTGCCAGAACACACACGGCTCATTCCGCTGCAGCCCGAAGCAGCAACACTGCCTCACCGGCTTTTCTCAGGACCCCAATGGCAACTGCATCGGTGAGTGAAAGATGGAGAATGAGAGAGGCAGTAAATATGTGTGGGGGTGAGGGAGTGAGTAAGTATGAAAGATGTCCACGACAGGACAGTCGGTGCACCCTCCTGGATGTGACTGATGGAACTCAGGGCTGCTGTTTTCTATGTTGTATCTCATTCTCAGTCAAGTCAAATAGTCATTAAAAAAAAAATACAACCTAAACAGTAATTAACAAAACTAGGTAACATTTGTAAAATACTGACTGTGGTCACAGCAATCAACTGTGGTTGCATCCATAAAAGAGTCATAATAGTAAAGGGAGTGTCATAATAATAAAGCATTATGTAGATGTACAGTTTACAATGATAGCTATTGGGAGGTTTGGATTATTCCAGGTGAGTGTTGTGTTCAAGTATTCAAGCATCACTGCCTCAGAGAAGAAGTTGTCGCAGAGCCTGATGGTGGTGGCAGTGTGGACACTTTGGTACATTCTGCCAGATGGCAAGGAGGTGAAAATTGGGTTGGAGGAGTCATCCACAATGCTGGTGGCTTAGTGTCTGCAGTGCTTGTTGAAGAAGGTGTCTATGGTCGGACAAGAGACCCTAATGGCTCTCAGCTGTCCTCACAATTTGCTGCAGGGTCCTGCAGTCTGAAACTGTGCAATTCCCATACCAGATGGTTAAACACCTGATCAGGAATCTATGTATTCTCCCTCTATAAAAGGGACAATAATCAGCAGGAAATGGAGATGCTTATTTTCTAGGCATCTGGTGTTGAGAGTCCAGTAGAGGTCCTGAGTTATGTGCACACCAAGAAACCTGGAGGTTTGACTACCTACACAGTTGTTCTGTAGATAAGCAGTAGTGGGGATCCACTTTAGGTCCAAAATCAATACTGTCATCATATTGACATTAAGAGATAGATTGTTGCCTCTTCTCCAGTCTGCAAAATGCTCCTCCCTGTATTGAAATCATCATATTTGCTGATAACATCCACAACTATAGTATCATCATCAAACTTCATGATGTGATTGGAGCTGTACTTGGCAGCACAGCCATGAGTCAGCAGTGTAAACAGAAGTGGACTGAGCACACAGCCCTGGGGAGCACCAGTGTTCAGTGTGGTGATGCCAGAGGTGGTGTACAACCCAGCAGGTTCAACTTTCCTAAGAGTTGTTGTGGGATGATTGTGTTGAATGCTGAACTGAAGTCTTTGAACAACATCCTCACATAATTGTCCTTTTTTTGTCCAGGTGGGTATGAGTCAGGTAGCTGGCAGCAGAGCAGTTACAATGGTAGATGTACTGAAGTGATGGTCATCTTGAAGCACATATTGACATCGGTTTCGACAACAGAGATTTTGAAGATGCCTTTTTTGGATACCTGTAAGATAGAATGTCTTGAATAGAACATTCCCTGACCACGTGAATTGAATCCTGATGTTCACTTTAGAGTACTTGTCCACTTTAGAGTAGCAAAATTCAAGGTGGTCTTTCTTGCCAGCATGTTGTTCTTTAATCAGTGCTTAGAAATTATTCAGTGCATGTAGGGGGGGAAGGCATCACCATCATAGACATATGATGGAGCTTTGTAGTTGGCAATGGTCTGGATACTTTGCCACACATCCAGTGTGTCCTTGGTGTTTTGGAATTGACAGTGGATTCTTTGTGCATACTTGCACTTTTTGCCTTTTTGAAAGAGTGGGACGTAGGCCATAGCTGTAGACTACCTTGCCAGTCCTGTAGGCAGTGTCTTAGGTTTTCAGCAGTGCTTGTGCTTATGATGGCAATGACAAAGATGAAACATACTAAAACATGCTTTTACGGGGCGTTTTGATAAATAATTAGAAATAATAAACGCCACAAACCTATTCAACACCCTTATAATATTGCTATGAAATACATTTATGACGTTTTCATTTATAAATATTAAAACAGCAAGTTAATAAGAGTGTAAAATTATACCTTATATTATAAATAATTTGCAGTGAACTCCAACAGCTCTCACCCCGATATCTCCGTGCCTTTAATGAGGTTAGAGTAGCTTTCAAACAAAAATGGGAAATAATGCATCATCCCAGCTAAACAGGACTGGCTAATCCCGTTTCTCATCACAGCAGCTGGTATCCAATAAAATGTGATTAACTAAGAAACACGTTCATAAAAACCTTTTATTCTAATTGGCATATTTACTTTCTTACTTAATAATGCATACACTTTAATTGTTTCTGTTAGCCCTTCTTTTTTATAATAGAAACATCCTATTCTAATTTCAGAGCCTAGTTTATTGGTGTTACTTGACAGAATATGTAAAATATGTTTAAAAAAAAAAAACAATCCTGGTTTCTACTTGGTTTTACTAAGATGTTGCATAAGTTCATGACCTAGTAAATATCTTTAATTATCTATAAAACTCCCCATAAAAGTGTTTGCCACTGCCATCTATTCGTATTGTAAAAACTCAAGGGACGCAAGAGGTGAAAATCATGCAAAGTTTATGGCAACATAGAAATCGGCATTTCTGCCCTTCAAGAACTGGTTTGCTGTATCAAAAAGGTGAATTCGATGAGCTAGATGATAAGCCACACAGTCACGGGGAGAAGAACTAAATGCAGAAAGGCCCCATTGGGCAGCATGTTCATACCTTGTTGTGAAGTGACAACATACCTTGCCATCTAAATTCAACTGCAGTCACACACAATAATTGCCTTTATTTCAATACTTTCCATCTCTTATAGCAGGGGTCGGCAACCTTTTTGACATGGAGTGCCAGTTAGATATTTTCTTGTTAGTTAGTGTGCCATGTTAACGACGGGGGGGGGGTGTATGCGTATTTAGCGAGCGGGGGGGTGGAAGTGTATTGTGCGGCCGGGGGAAGGGAGGGGCTAGGGCTTCTTTAGCGACCGAGGGGCTGCAATCCATCGTGTTGATCCCGCATCGCGGCATGTGATGTCACGAAAAGTCCGTCAGCGCGTCACCAGAAATTCCTAAGCGTGCCGTGGCACGCGTGTCTAGGGTTGCCGACCCCTGTCTTATAGACCGCAGACAGCCACCATTTTTTAATGTCTCTTACCTAAGCTCAGGACTGAAACTGTTGATGTTAGTTCCTTACGGTGGTGTCTGTAATAAAATTACAATAAAATTGGGCCCCTCTACAATAAAACTCTCACATCCAGAGGTTTCATGTTTGTCACACAGAGTGATATGATCACAGTACTGTATTGTTTTGTGGCAGTATTTACAGTAAACAAGAATTATGCTATTGTGTCATGTGTGAAAATAAAGTGAGACATTCTACTGATTGTAGCTGTCATTATAATGGCCAGTTTAATCACCCTGCAAGACTGCACATTTTACTTTCTTTTCCTTCTAACAAACTCCCAGAAAAGACACAATGCTCATAGCAACTTAATTTCAAAAGAATTGTAAAGCATTCATCACCTGTTTTTGATGTAGGTGTGGATTTAAATGCAAATTGAATTGAAGTGCATGAATAATACACAAATTTGATTTGACACCCAGCTATATTTCACACTTCACACTGCTAACCTGATTCAGTCATGCAGCTTTCTCCTTAATACTATTGGGAGGCTCTAACATTTCTATTGACAGAGGCCATTTGGGTGCTTTTTCCGTACCTTGCCATTTTGGACTACTGCAATTCACTCCTCTGCCTCTGCAAGCTGCTCCATCACACCACTCCATCACTGTGTTCTCAAAACCGCCTTCCTAGATTTAAAACACAGATGCTTGCTTACAAAGCCAAAAAAGTGCCTGAGCATCTTGCCTGAGTGCCACTTTAAGCATCTGCAATGGCATAACTGGACGCGTTTCTCAAGGTAATAGGAAGACATCAAGTCTCTTTTTCTCTGCCCTGAAGCCAGGTGTTGGAATCAGCTTCTCCTAGCTGTCCGAACAGCGGAGTTACTGTCTGTCTTCAGACTAAGTCTACAGACCTACCTCTTCACCAAGCACTTGAATTAGCATTTATAAATTCTCTTTAAACTGAGAGAATGTACTCAAGCTGTACTAACTGTAACAGGGTTTTAGCTTGATGGTGTTTTTAACCCCTGACCTAGTAAATTTGCATGAAGATATAGCTAAATGCTGTAAATGTAAATGTAGTTTCATGGTTTTGTATTTGCATTTTGTTAACTTAACACCCTCTGTCCCTCAGACGTCGATGAGTGCAGAGTTGTGAGAGATCCATGTATGACAGGCTTTAACTGCATAAACACTGTGGGCTCCTACACCTGCCAGCGTAAGATTATATTATGCAGCCGAGGATATCACTCCAGCCCCGATGGTTCACGCTGTGTCGGTGAGCACACACACACACACACACACACACACACACACACACACACACACACACACACACGTGCACAAACACACACACACACACACACACACACACACACACACACACACACACACATAGATGGTTTTTAGGTAATAAAATAATTTCTCAGGAATACCTAATTATACCCTAAAGCAGATATATGCTATTATTATTATTATTATTATTATTATTATTATTATTATTATTATTATTATTATTGGTAGTAGTAGTTAGAAGCAGCAGCAGTAACAGCATGTATTTATTTAATTAATTAATTAATTGTGCATTTTTTTTGTTATTTTAATGGACATTGGCTTTAGTAAAGTTTCTGTATTTCAGGGAACACTTTAAATTGCTTCTAACTAACCTCTTTTAAATTACTTAATGTTAACAAGCAATTCATAAGCCACAAGTTATGGTAACAAAGTAAAAAAGCACTGTAGGTTAACACATAATATTTGATGATATTGTAAGGATTTGATCAATCATGTAAATTAGCATGCATTTTCTTTTTGCATGTAATGATGACTAGATCAGCTGTGATGCTGATTAGCTATACAGTACAGTAGGTTATCTGGGTAAGAAATATCAGAAATATCAGATTGTTGTCTGCTCATTTTCACTCTTGAAAGGAATAACTATTGGTTAAAGCAACTGTATTTATTATTTGACTTATTTGGTCCATTATTAAAATTGAATAATGAATATATATATATATATAAAAAAATAATACAAGCATTTCATTACTTTATTACTAATAGTATTAAATGATGACAGAAAAGGGAAGCAAGTTATTTAATTTAACACTTCTCATTAAAATATATATCTGTGAAAAACTTCTGTGTAAAATTCAGCTCCATGCTGAAAATGATATGATGAACCTTCCGCCAGCGTTGAACTGCCTACTGATTAGTTTTCTTTCATCAATCATAGGATTAAAGAGGATGCTTCCCTGCAAGCACAGTATTTTCATTAGGAAATCATATCAAAGCATTATCATCATTAATTCAGTCATAGGAAAAGATACACATTCGCTACTAATCCTAATCTTAATCTTCATATTTCATCATTTGCCTTATCACTTATCAGAACTGATCACTCATACTCATCATGCTTCTGTGTGTTTCTGGCAATATTAAAGTGACACAGTGTGTGAGGTGTAGAAGGTCTGATGTGTTGCTTGACTGTATTCTGCCCTGTGTGCAGATGTGAATGAGTGTGAAACGGGAACACACCGCTGTTCTGAGGGTCAGGTCTGCCACAACCTCCCTGGTAGCTACCGATGTGACTGCCAGACAGGTTACCAGTATGATGCCATTCGCCGACTATGCATCGGTATGTTTATCACACAGCTGCACTTTGTGAACACGTACCCAATTTTGTCCCTGTGCCCTTGTGACATGGTTTGCCAAGGTTGGAGTGGGAGAACTCCAGTAGCCTGCACAAAACCCTGACCTCAACCCCACTGAACACCTTTGGGATGAATTGGAATGCTGACTGTGCCCCAGGCCTCCTCGCCCAACATCAGTGCCTGACCTCACTAATGCTCTTGTGGCTGAATGAGCAAATCCCCATAGCCAAACTCCAAAATTTTGTGGAATGTCATTCCAGAACAGTGGAAGGGACCAAATGTCGAAGGAGATGTTCAAAAACCTAAGTACACCACTACAGTATATGGCTAAAGGTTTGTGCATGCTCAGGTATCATAGGTTTCGATTTGGTTCTCTTCAGCTGCCAATTACACCAGAACTGATTTTCAGGGTATTTGGTTGTTTTTTCATTGAACAATATGTTTGTCACTCTGGAACAGAATATCTGCCAAAGGATTAAATGTACCGTATTTTCCGGACTATAAGGCGCACTGTCGATTTTTGAGAAAATTAAAGGATTTTAAGTGCGCCTTATAGTCC